>JAUMHH010211281.1:0-12719 GCA_032359455.1 Chlamys rubida | reverse complement strand
ACATACAGTTCTTGTCAGGATCAAAGGTCAAATATATATTTGTAATGAATGCCCTTGTTATAATTTCTGGACAGTTCAATATGTCTTTCCTAATTCAAATGAAGGGAGACATCTTGTATTGAGGATCCTGGTCCCACTGCACTGCGCTTTTTTGTATATACAGCAACCTCCCTTTAGTTTCATTTTGGATATAACTTGTGTGTAAGCACAGTTGGGCCAGGACACTTCCATTAACCATGTAACAGAGTCGGTTAGAGCAATAGTATAACTATTTGAAGTCCGGGTTCGAATTCCATCGAGCCCTGCTGAACTTTTACACTCAGAACACGCTGTCATTATTAATTATATTTTGTTTACTTCATCTGTATTATTTTTTTTTCGTTTCACAAAAGTCTCACAAGGTATGGTTTTATTTTCAAATATAATTTATCAAAGCTAGTCATGTCGGAGTAACAGTTTCCAATACATAGTTACAGTTTCTGGCAGTGGTACGGGGATTCTAAATACCGCTTCTTTTTCTAAATTATTATCTTGTCTGGGTGATAACTTTTACACTTTTAAAGCCTTTTTGATAAAACTTAAAAGGTACATGCATCATCCACAAAATGTGTGCAGTGCTCTGTAAAATGTTCTCTGTGACCTTATCTCTAGGTCAAAATTCACGTAAGTGCAAAAGTTCCAGTGACTAAGTTTCGATATACACATTGGCTGATATGGAAACATGATTTTGTCATCAAAATCAAATCTTAGGTAGTATATGGTTGTACCTTTGCTAGATCATATGTGTCTCTTACAGCTCTAGGTCCGTACCCCAGAGTCAGGTCAGGTCATAGAAATGGAACAGATCAAGGTTAAATCATTGCTATCCTTGCCCAGGCCATAACTGTTCCTCAGACCTGACAGTTAGGTCTGTATGTAATCCTTAATAAAATGGTATCATTTATCCAGGTGAGTCTATGAGGTGAGGTTACATATAATGACCTTTTAATTGTTTACTTTATGGGTGACATTGTGTACTTTTGAAATAAAAAAATTGTCTGGTCAAGAGGCGTACAGTTAGCTGTTGGGATGAGATAGTTGCCTGTCTGGATCTTTAAGTGTTTACTTATATTAGTCATCCTCTGGTTAGCTTTTTCATTGTTCTGTTAACATTTTTTTGTTGGTTTAATGATGTAGATATCAAAACTCATTACAAACGCAAAGGCTCAGAAGTACTATAGGTGAATTTTCTTGAAGTGAATTTTTTTTAGATATAATTTTTCTTTTTTGTTAAATTGAAAAGACTTTTGAGAACTTTTATACAAACATAACTAGACTTTGTCCTCAATCTGCGATTATCTGATGGGGCTCCGTGGGGCAGAACATTGACACAGGTAACCAGCAGTATCAGTTACACTTTTTCCATGGTAATTTTATAGGCCTCTTGTTAAAAGGGTCTACAAGTAGCTAAGAGGGTATTGGCCAGCAATCTACTCCAAACAGATAAGGCCATTTGCTCAGGTGTTTCATTCACAGGTAGCTCGAGGTAAATCGGATTTCCTGTTGTTTGGTCTATTACATTACCTTAAGCAAGGACGGATGTTAAAAAGTAGCATCTGTTTGTCTGTCAGTATTTCATTCTATTTCAAAAGAAAAAAATACCATGTCAAAACAATGTCAGACCCAGCTTAGATTTGTATAAATGAAGTATTTAAACACTTCCAAAAGGTCTATTATGTGTAAGATATGTTGCACTGTTCACATCTTTTATTGTGCAAAAGTTAAAAGGAATACAAAATAATCATGTACCCATTACCAGACTCAAGTACAGATACAAAATATACATTTCCCCAACAGGAAAAAATTGAATCTACTTCCTTATCTCAAAAACTCACACTACAGCACATGTACTAGCATTTGTCAACAATTAAGGTTAAAGGGTCAAAGGCCACACTTAACCTCTTTGTAGGGACAGGACTGGTGCTTTTTATTGTCTACAGTACATGTTCATTTCTTTCTAACTTTCACATAGATGGAATATTTCAATCTAGAAAACAGTCATTTACTATCAAATACAGTGAAACTGCAGTAAAATGTCCTTCTTTTCATTTCTTTAAACTTCTTGTATTTCCAATTTTGTTAATGTTCGTCATTTCATTTCTTCAGAATTTTTGTATTACTAGGCTAATTTGTCTTTCTTGATCCTCCAAACCCCTTTATAATGCAAAAACTTTGCTGGACAGATAGTAACCGTATAGGGAAGGTTTTCTGTATTCACATTTGCTTAGATGACTTTTCCATTTTTCTATGACTTTTGCCTGTTCTGAGACTGAATAAGGAAAACAGAAACCGAGGACTTGCTATCATAGTTGTATATGCTTGGTTTGCATTGTTTTGTCTGACGTCATTGAAGTTATGGGTATATTTATAAATGTTACCTGTGTTTCTGAATCACAAACGCTCTAACACCTGGCATCTCCCCCTCTCTGAGACTGTATTCAGTTGACCATGAAAGATGAATATATGTTATTGCTCTGATAATTTTGCATGTGTAGTGAAATGTGAGGGTTATCGAGATAAGTGAAGCAGGAACAATTATTATTTTTCTTAAGCTGAAACCAAGATTTAAATTGTGTGGCAAAACAAACGTTGACAGAGATTCTTTTTCCGTTTTAGAATGTCAAAAACAAAAGAAGAGAAAAATGAAAATATGATTTTGTTGAATGTGATATCAAATTACTTTTTTTGGAAACAAAATTGATCTGTTCTTTTATTTTCAGTATCTTGAATATTTTTGCAGTAGGTTATTCAGCCCATATTTAACCATTATTGTTAGGGTTATTTCTGCCTGAACCCCTATTTTCAATAAGAATAGGTAAATGTGATTGATCTGGAAATCTATCAAACAAGAAGATGTATCGGTGTGTCTGTAAACTGGTGAATAATATCTGGAAATGGTACTGCCCTCCTACGCACATTCCTACTGTGTAGACTCAGAAAACAGTCACCGTGTATACAAAACTGTTTCAGACATAACTCACCTATACAACCAATTACCAAGAACTGCTTCTGTTTAATGAAAAGTGCTGAGCTGTTTATAGAATTGCGAGTGAGGTATTTTCACATATCTTTTTATAGATAGGAAAATACATGTAGTCTTCTACATTTGTCTGTGTCACTAATTGATTAATGCATCCGTGTTTAATATACAATGTACAAGGTAGAAGAATGAGCTGTGTGGAATGATTAGACTTCAGGTGTATGATAATGAAGTGAAGGAGTAAATCCATCAAATGTTTTACAAAATGTTACTTTAAGATATAACATTACTAGGTGTATGTATACACAGGGGAAAAATAATTCAAACCAGTGTGTCATTACTCTGTAGCTCAAATTTTTACTGGGATTTATATCGATAAATCAGTTTCATTTGAGACTCCAACTGGAAGTAGATTAATGTACAGTAATGAGACAGGTATTTCTGACTATGTCTCGGTTATGTTCAGATGATCTATAAAGCTAGAAAAGCGGATCAATGCGGCAAACATTTTGTATTATACAAGCTGTATACATGTATATACAATCTTATTTACACAGAACTGGGATTACAGACCAAGATGTTACATATATCTAACTTTCACAATTTAATTGTCTTCAGTGGTTTCATTGGTTTTATTCATTACCTTTTCATTTCTGGACAGGATATCGCTTTTTTATATTATAGCTTTCAGGTGTACATTCTTTAAATTGTTAGGTTATTTATAGTATTGATATGTCGGCCACGTTTTCCAGTTAGTGTACTGTCAGGAGTAGAAATACCCTAGAGAGGTGTGGAGCTCATTCATACCGCGACAATAGCAGTTGATCAAATGCACCAGTACTTATAAGGCAACAATAAGGCAGTATAAAAACGAGCCAAGGAATTTACATAAAACCACATAGGAAGTGCTTACTGTAAGGGTCAATAGGTCAGCACACAGCAAACCTTGGGTTACATAATGATGTAGTCAGGTTGTCATTTGATGATGTATAAGACTTTTGGAATCTGGTGATTCATAGACGTTATATGTAATGTAGATAAAAAAAAAAGACAGACAACATAACTGCTGTATTAAACACATTATACATGTACATAATAACAACATGTACGGGAGACTTATAGAAAAAAAAACCAGACATATATATCGTCTGCATTTAAAATTATTTGTGTACATACCTGTACTGGAGACAAGTGTTATAATACCCTTAATTAAGTATCCTATAGAGCTCATTTGTACGACCCATTGAGTTAGGAGCTCATACCTGGTAACTAAAAATGTTGGCGTGCTACTTTAATATTGTTGATTTAAAGTGGCAAAGATTAAAGCTAATATCCTTGAGCCCTTGTGAAGTTTACATAATGCTGACAAAAAACGGTTCTATGATATCATTGTAGTTCACCATACATACAGTAGATGTAATACATAGATGTAATGGTAGATCAAATGACAAGGGTTAAACAGATTAGCAGTTGAATCTGGCAGACAGTTCACAAGAAAGGAATGAATTTGAGTCAGTTTGCAACAATATTGGGTATAACTAAAAAGCAGTTTCCTTTTCAAAACTTGTTCTCCCCGTTTCAGTAGACAATTCACCAAGTATACAAATAAACAAAGTTTAAAATTTGTGTAGCTGCAGTGTGTAGGAGGCTGATTGACATTATCTGTCCATCTCATCTGCCAGCCTCAGTACCAGCAGGATCTCTCTCCCTGTTTATCTATGGCTGCTAAGGAATGTGACTGCCTCTTATATTGTCTGCTTTCACTTACCAACTGTTGTCTCCCTGGCAGAAATGTACTAACACCTTGTAATAATAATTGTACCAGTGCTTCACCTACAGACACATTGTGTTGCCAAGGTGATTAATATCATACCAGTAGTTACACTTCTGTAGTAATTTCGGTCTAAATTTACTGAATTAGGGAACAAGTTGTATCTGTTTATCACTGTAGTTAATGCACAGAACCGGATGCAATTATTGTTTAATATTTGGTGATAGTTATAGATAAATTGTACTTTGTACTTGTACTTTACTTCTTTGATTTCACAATATTTCTCGCACAACTACTTACAGTCTAATGTGCATGCAGATCTTAGAGATTTACCTGGCTAAAACAATAGACAAACAGGTGTAGCTAACTAGTTACTTGAATGCGGACGCTCCATACATATTTTGTCTATGTTAAAATAAATCACAGGTTCAGGTGGCTCCAGATCAGAATTGGCCATCCTAATCCTATTCGGTCTTTTCGTATTTCAGAGTTATCTGCTCTTGTGAGCAGGTATTGATTGTTATGTCATTAGTTAGTGTGAGAAAATTATGTCGTTTTCTCAAACATTTATGACGTTACTCTCACAAACAAATGACGTAACAATCAATACCTGCTCACAAGAGCAGATTACTCTGCAATACGAAAAGACGGAATATAAAAGCATATAGATATGTGTTCAACATAGTGCTAAAAATATAAAATATTAATGTGAACAAAGTTGATGTACATTTAATTGTTGTGCGAGTCCTAATAAGTTATTATGTATAAACAAAGACACTTTTATTGTCGAGTGATGATGCTAAATCTATTCATTATTATATAAAATAAAAACCTTGAATGGTCATGGTATAGTGTTATTGTTGTGTGGTTAAGATTAAAGCAGTATACACCTCTTATTACCCATACTGTATTGTTTGGTGTTTTTGATGGAAAATGAATACTGCAGGTTTAAAATAATTGGTAAGTTTAGCTTAAGGCTATATGAAGCTATGATTTATGTTCTTATTATCTCCCTTAAAAATATAAAATAGATTATTCACATCCATGTATAAATAGTAATATTCCAGTTTTAATAAAAGTTTCTGCAAAGGGAGAGCATCTCTGAGGATGTGAAATTGTTGTTAAGGTTTCAGTTAGGTCTTGATGACTGGCATAATGTAATATATTTAAACATGGACAAAATTTATCAAAAAAAATGAAAATTAAATCTGATTATACAGTTGAAAAGATAATCATTTGAAATATGCTTATGCAAGGCATATATATGGATTACAATCACAGAAACCTATAAAATATATATTACATTCCTGCCAATGAAATATTGAATTCTATCAATTCGATAAAAGTGGTATCTTTCACACTGAGAAATATCAAAATTAATAGTATATAACATTTGGAATTGACCGTTCAGAACAGTACTTTCTATTCACTTCCTTCAAAGCTGCATATTTTAGTAAGCGACCACACAGAGGCTTCTGATTGGTCGAAATTTAGATGAAAATTGGTGGTGTATTAGGGGACTGCGAATTCAACCACATTGGTTTCATTGCCATACCAACCACAAGGAGGCTTGGGATTGGTCGAGGCTTCTGATAGGTAGAAATTTAGATATGGGTATTAAGGGACTGCGAATTCATCCGCGTATGTTTCATTGCCATAGCAACCACACAGAGGATTCTGATTGGTCGAAATTCAGATATTGTCTGATTTTGATGAAAATTGGTGTATAGGGGTGTTAGGGGACTGCGAATTCAACCACATAGGTTTGGTTGCCATACCAACCACATGGAAGCTTCGGATTGGTTGAAAATATGAGTGTTTAACGTCATGTCACATGGTCTCAGAATGGTGTGACATGTCACATGAGAGTGTGGTGTCATGTCGGTCGAAATTTAGATTTTGTTGGATTTTGTTCAAATTTGGTATGCATGTGTATTTTTGCATATTTGCGACTATGGGGGTAGTTTGGGGGACTTCTGTAATGGTCCCCAATTTACAATTAGTACTTGTTTTAAAATGTAATACCATATATTTATACAGAAAATGTTCTGGTTTCCCATTGAATACCATGAATATTTCACTTGAATGGCAGAATGTACCAATATTTTAATTTTGCTTTGCACTCATGAAAAATATCGGTATTCTGCCATACTTGTAATGTATGTATGGTATTCATTAAGGAACCATTACATATCTTTGATATATTGAAAGAAAGTTTTGTAAAATAAATTCAGTCTAATCATAAAAACAGTCAAATAGATTTTATTGAAGAAAACTTTTGTGAAAGACAAAAAATACATAAGTACTTAACAATTCTATATGATAGTACAGGTATGTGGATAATAATAATATATCCTCTGGAGTTAATGATAAATATGGTATGAACATACAATCAGAACATAATCAAATGTAAGGGATATCACAGAAATGCTCCAAATACTGAAAACCTCTATTTTTTGTTAAATTAAAAATACAATCCATAATACTATGGCTACCAATCAGTGAAAATCAAAAACACCTGTCCATAGTGGCCGGAAACTAGACACTGGCCACTAAACACAGGTAACACCTGTCCATAGTGGCCAGAAATGATGATAACTAGACACTGGCCACTATACACAGGTAACACCTGTCCATAGTGGCCGGAAATGATGAAAACTAGACACTGGCCACTATACACAGGTAACACCTGTCCATAGTGGCCGGAAATGATGATAACTAGACACTGGCCATTATACACAGGTAACACCTGTCCATAGTGGCCGGAAATGGTAAAAACTAGACACTGGCCACTAAACACAGGTAATACCTGTCCATAGTGGCTGGAAATGATGATAACTAGACACTGACCATTATACACAGGTAACACCTGTCTTCAGCAGCCTGTAATGATAAAAACTAGACACTGGCCACTATACACAGGTAACACCTGTCTTCAGCAGCCTGTAATGATAAAAACTAGACACTGGCCACTATACACAGGTGTTATTATGTCCATTTACACTTCAAATACAGGTCATCAAACTACCTAAGTCTATTTCATCAACAACTTGTCTATAGTGACCAGTCACCTGAAGTCCATGTAAGCAGCATCAGTGTATAAGGAACTGATGTATGTACTGGAGGCGGGTCACAATAGGCAGGTTAATATTAGATAAAGATTTTCACTGCAAATTCACTTAACCATTTAAAAGTTGAAAGTAAGGTTAAAAATAAGATAAAGTCTAAAGTGTATTTGGATGATAATAATGAAGCCCTATTTCTATGGTTTTATCAATAGATACCTGTCACAACCATATTGTTAAAATGCTGATGTAACTCAAATCTTTATCTTTGATGTTGACCATTTCACTGTATCTCTATAGAACTTCAAAGCAGTCATTCGGAGACAAGAAACATAAAATATTTTAAGATTTGAGTTTACAAGGAAGCTGTTTATAAATTTTAAAAAAATCATTTGGAAGATACATGTTAACAAAACGGTGAACAAAAAGGTTCTGGTTTGTTTTGATGCTGAATTAGGCACCAAACAATCAGATTTCCTCCACACAAAACACAATAGAATGATAATGTTTACACTTAAGGAAACATGAAGAAATAATTGCACACTTTTATCAGATAATATAATATTGGAACTTAAACAAACACTAGAATCTATTTAAAATTTTATAGGTTTCAAAACAAACATGACCAGTTCTCAATCTACAATAAATTCATATTCCATTCACATCTGAAAACAACAAAATCCACCACTTGATGAAGTATCTCTCACTGTCGTGTGACAACTATTTCCCACGATCCGATATCTGACAGCACACTGTCCTCCTTTTCACACGACAACTCTACATTACCCCCAATCCAACACCCGACAGTAATCATAACCTGAATTTGTAGCTTTGATGGATGATTTCATTTTTCCTCTTCTCAAAAAAAGCTTAAAGTATCCAGCTTAAAAATAATCAACCAAACTCTCATTAAAATAATGGTAATTCGGCTTCCCATAATGTTTTCAAAATTCTAATGAATTTAGGAATTTTTCTTTGTTATGAAGTTATAATCGGTAAAACAGAACTTTTTTTTGTGTTTTACACATATTTAAGACACTACCTCATGAAATACACAATATAAAACTTTAATATATAAAACACCCAAACTGGCAGTGATGAGGACAGGGGTGTTTTACATACAACTCAGTAATTTGATCTATTGATATGATTTCACTTCTTTTTCTATATTTTACAATAGAAATGTTTTACTTTTATTAGAATATTAGTCACTTTGATCTTAGACCTCTAGCAATCATCTCTTAATCATGGTTCAAAGATTTACGAACCTCGAAGATGCTCAGTAAAAATAAATTACAATTCCTGATTGACGTTGAATTAAACACTAGTAACATAGGTAGATCATTTGCTCTTTAGTTGGTATTTACAACACACAAGATTATACAACAAAGATGATTTTTTAAGACGTCAAGGAAATGAAACATCAAGGACTAGTTTGTACACAATAATTATATCAGAAATGAGACTGATCGATGTCGAAGTCATCATTCGTATCATACCTGGATGGTGTCTGATCCAACTTTCCAAAGTATACTGTTACATTTTAATTTGGATTTTGTGAAGTATTTCAATTCTCTTAAAACTTTAATCAGTATTTATGTAACGGAGGTAATTATTTTTTCAATGCCTCCACCAGGAGACGAAACCCGGGACCTCTGGCTTACTAGTCTTCCGCTCTACTGAATGAGCTAAAGAGAAATTCTCCCTAGCTGAGTCAGTAGGAAGCGGCTAGTATTTTACCAGTTGACATTTTGTGTAATATAATTCTGCAATTAATCAAAAACCATATTAGAATACTATTATAAATCAATATGAAGTTAACTGGATTTCTGTATAGTTCTAGTTTTGGTTATTGTTTATTTACAGGTACACCATGTATATCGATACAGATTACAGAAACTGTCATGGATATATATACATGTTAAGATTATGAGATGAGGTCAAAGTTGTATAAAAATAAAGTATGATATAAGAAAACAGTATATATACCAATAAAATAAAGACACAGTTAAACTATTAATATCCAAATCAACATACACTTTATATAGTATCACTGTATGCAGAGTAATGTCCCCTTCATTATAAATCATTCCTAATGAATTTCATTTTATATCAAATGGAAGCTTGTTGATTTGGACTCTCAGCTTCATTAAACTTTTCATTAATCTTAAATAGAACTGGATTTATGAATATTTAAAAAAAAATCCTCCAGGATTGTTTTTCAGAAAATGAACTGGATATACATGTAGTATTAAAATTACATGTTTCAATCACATGTACAGTATTAAAGACAGAACACTTTACAAAAAAACTTGAAAATACCACTCCATCAATCAAACATGTCTGTTGTATTAATGAGTTAACTTTAACAAATTTAACTTTTACATCAATAATTTCACATTAACTTTTGTTTAAAAAATTATCTTAAAATTGTTGTCACGTATGTTTTTCCCCAGTAAATTACCTTACTAAATCACAAACTACCTGGCCACATTACTCAAATGTGCAGAATTTTCTTTTCTAAATGTCTAGTAAAATATTGGAATATTTTCATGTTTAGGGTATAACAGGCTTTCATCTGAACATCCTCGCATGCTAGTTCAGAAATAAATGTACTACATGTAATTTGTAAAATATCTCAAGTGAAATATTCAGGTGTCATTTGACCAAGCCTGGGCCCTTATACAAATGTGTGTATCTCATGTTAGTTACATTATAATAAGAAGATTTGAGACTAGATATAAATTACATAGGTGGAGAAGCTACAATGTTATATCTTTGATAAAATTGTTAAATTAAATAACTATTTTTTTGTAATGCTCTAGGACAAAACATGGCCCTGTGCATAATACACAAACATATGACATTTTATATAGTATTTTTTTTCATTTTATCAGATCTATGATAAAGTGATGAATACATTTGAGTTACACTCAAAAAGGATATGATTATAAAAAATAATATTTGTAATAAGAATAATTCTGTACTTCATGACATTGAAATGACAAAAAAAAATTAATAATAAATAGAAATTCATATGTCACACATTTAGTCGATAATTTTTTTTGCATTAACCGCAAAAAATAGATTCTTCAGGTGCTTGACTCTTTAATACTTTTAAGGCAAGTGACTACTTGTACAGGTAAATATTTTCTTCTGGGTACCACCCATGTTGGTAAATATTCTCATTAAAAAAATATATATAAATAAACATTTATAATTTTATCTTCCAGTTTCACATAGACTTGTCCTACAATTTCTGAGTAGTGAATCGTTCTATGAATTTTCAAAAATTCAATGAGTCAAATTTAAAAACAATGTACTCGACTCATGACTCGCAGATTAATAAGACACTCTATATCATTATGATGTATGATCCTCATCTATTATTGCAAAATAACCAAAAAAACAAGGACTCCACAGAGAATGTCACTTCTGAACGGTTTCGTAATTTGTGTGGAAAATGCCAGTGTTTTATGTGAGCACTTGTTTATATAATTTTAACAAAAAAAGAATTTAATTTGGCTTATACCAAGAGGATAGACTTAGCTAAAAAGAAAATATTGAAATTTTGGCAGACACGAAATATTTTGACTTAATTATAGATATACATTTTGTGTTTAGCATCAATAACAATGACTTTGGCAATCATCACACTTTATTTACCTAATGGTTAGAATCTGAATACTACCCCAATAATATCATCATCATGAGATTTGGAGATCGCCAAGCAAGGTCGACTTTTGGCCTTGACAACAAGAAATTCCAACATAATAAGCGAATGGCATCTGTGCTCATTACGTTTTGCGGTTGACAGGAGATGGAAAGTTCTTTGGGATGTGTGGTTGAGGAGACTGTGGCGGTTCATCCTTCATCATCTTTTGACGTTTACGAATCTCCTGTCGAACATGTTCGTATTGTGGATTGGACAGTTTGTAAGACAGCTTCCATAGGTGTGGTTCAGACTTGGGGACATAACGCTGTCCGAGTGAATCTGTCTTCTGATTGGCTGGAGGGGGTGTCGGGGGAGGCAGAGGCGGAGGAACAAAACGATGCTCATATTTCTTGAAATTCTCTGGAGGTATAATTTGTCCTGAAAAGGCAACACATTTTATTTTATTTAAAAATATCAATGTCACCTTTTTACAGCATGATTGTAGTGTTGTGTGAATGGAAGTTGGATCGCTAAAGTCGATCCTATCCTGAGGTATATGTGAATGATATTTTGAGATAAATTAAAGTTTAGCTGTTGTCCTGTGGGATTGGTCAACGCTGTACTGACTTATGCATCAACATCCTCAGGTATGGCAATACTGTTAAAGGTTACGTCATTGATGTCATATAGTATATGTCCAATACATGTTGTCATGTGGTTTATATTTCAATATTACCATTACTTTCATGTTGTATCAATGTTGACCTGATTTATGTATTGCCATGTAGTTGTGGTGTATATGTTAATATTGCCAAGTAGTTGTGGTATATATGTCAATATTGCCATGTAGTTGTGGTTTATGTCAATATGCCATGTAGTTGTGGTATATATCTCAATATTGCCATGTAGTTGTGGTATATGTCAATAGTGCCATGTAGTTGTGGTATGTGTCAATATGCCATGTAGTTGTGGTATATATGTCAATATTGCCATGTAGTTGTGGTATATGTCATATTGTCATGTAGTTGTGGTATATGTCAATAGTGCCATGTAGTTGTGGTATATATGTCAATATTGCCATGTAGTTGTGGTATATGTCATATTGTCATGTAGTTGTGGTATATGTCAATAGTGCCATGTAGTTGTGGTATATATGTCAATATTGCCATGTAGTTGTGGTATATGTCATATTGTCATGTAGTTGTGGTA
>JAUMHH010211270.1:0-12720 GCA_032359455.1 Chlamys rubida | reverse complement strand
AGTAGACTCTACCATGCATTGATATGGATGAGTCCATTATGGTCTATAGTGGTGAAAGGGTTAAAGACTCTGATCGTCACGCTATGTTTAGATTTCGTTTTTCTTGATAATTTTAAAACTGTGATAGAAAAAGGTTTTCTTAAACATGTATAAAATAATATTATGATTAACAGAAATTAGTGAACAACTTATTTACACAAGTTAATTTGATTGAATCCTGAACATCAATCATTAGGAGATTTCAAAAGTGAACTGGTTGTTATTACTATAAACTATTCCATAAATGACACTTGTCGCTTTAAATTTCTGAATTTACATCTTCGTATACAGACAATACTTTCATATATGGGTACTTGTAACTCATCTTATCTATCAAACAGTTCATGTTCAGGAAATTTATTAATATTAATTAAGTCAAATGATAACACATTAAACCAAATAATTTTTAAAAAGTACAAACTATTATATCCTACTCCTAAATATATTATCGCAATTGATTCATCAATCTCGGAAACATCTGGAAATATTTATCATACAGTTACCCATCCCAAACATCTAGAAACATTTAGAAGATCGTCTTCATGAAAAAATGCCAAACAGACATTGAGTAGTTTTTCGTACAATATTAGTGGCGTGCCTAGATGACAGACATGTATGCGTGTTTAATGGTAGTCTTACACACTTGGCATATCATCATGCCCCGTACAATTTTTATATGTATAATGTATTTAAACTACTAAACGCACCAAAGTAATTCTGACTGAAATACCAAAAGGAAAAAGTGCCTAAAAGATCACAATATCAGAAACACTGATGATAATTTTATATGTTTATCAATTACAGGTGACTTGGAAATTGAAAGTTTTTAAATGAAAGTCTTTGGTCATAAAGAGGAGGGAATACATTTTGTTGACTAATGAGGCATTATTACCATGTTAAGGACAATATCAGTAATTCATGTATGCATGTTGCCCCCCCCCCGAGTACACTAAACCACTGCCATTAATAACTGGCCAACATAATTCATAATTATTGACTTAATTCACTTATATATCATAACATAGTCCCTTAACCTTGTTCCGAGACCTTCAATAGATCTGATATTTAAGTATCCAACTAACCGATATTTCTATCAGGACATGGAGAAGCAGAAATAGTTTTTTTTTATATGATTGATATCGATAATGAACATAAACCCAAGTTATTACTTTTTGACATGTAGTATACAAACATGTATTCTTAGCAAAGCATTGATTACTTTTCGAAAGCATCTTACATATTACACACCTGCCAACACTCAACAAAAGATTTCATATTTTTGATATAAACTGATTGATTCAATGTGGTCCCTGTTTCATTACACAACTGGAAGTGTGAATGTTGTGAAAATACACTTGTTGAAAATATAAGTGAAAATGAGATTATACCTGTAGTATATTTCATTTGCTTTAAAAGTTGCCAAAACATTTCTAATATATTTGTGTGAGAATTTAATTCTAGTTTGTGGCATTTTAGCTAACGAACAAATAATAGTACATTTTGTATTAAGATTTTGTTTATCAGGAAAACAGCAATCCAGTTAGTTGAAATTTTAAACAATAAAGATATTGCTTTAAATTTAAAAGATATTATAACATCTTTTATTGACATTAAAAAAGGTCTTGGACAATGAAAACTTTGAGGTAAATAAACTATGGCTGAACTGTTAAATGTATTTCTTGTAACTTATAAAGTGCAAGCATAATTTTGGTTGCTTATTAAATGTCTAGTTGTGTTTTCTGATTAAATATCAATTAATTATTTTGTCTTTGTTTGGTATATCTTATCAAATACTTTTTTAAGCTGTCACAAATAATTTATTGTCAGTCTATTAAAATACAATCTCATAAATTATAATACATGTAATAATGACATAACAGTAGCGCTCATCACAATAGCTCACATAAATATTTCATAAAGAACAATTTATGAAAGCAGCCATATAAACTGTGTACCAAAAAAAATTGCAATAAACACGAATTATTTTTGAAATATATTTTTTTAGAAAATGAATTAACATCCGAGTGCTTGCCTTTGAAGTCAGGTTAAATTGTGTGTGATAAGCTAATGGGGGTACATTACATAATTCAGAATAATTTAGTTCTTTTTGCAAAATTATTAACAGGACTTTTTGACAGCAGATCATTTATGTCAACGACTATAATTGTTTAAGCATCCAGAGGTCGTTATATCTGACGCATGAACACAATGGTAGCTCGTGCTGGTGCTAATTCTGTGTATGCTAGGCGTTTTGATTTATGTAATCTCTGTGACCGGAAGACAGGATTATGATGGTATATATGTTAGTGTATGTGCACCAGGAGAGAGCTTGATTTATTACAATAAAATGTACACATAAAATTGATGATCTGCCTAACTCTTCCTATCCACAACTTATATGATGCATTAAATTCACAACATTTTGAAATTATCTAAGACATTTGAGCCTCATGCATAACAGGTAAAGAGGCTGAAATATAAAATGGCTTCACTACTGGGATATTAAGAACAGTAAAATAACAATGTGTCCTCCAAAACACTACCTGTGTATGTCAGTGGGACAACTGATTACCGGTAGCTGGATTAAAGATTCTGGTCTGTCAATTCATAAATAATAATATCCATATAATTTTTTGGTACTCACCCCTCGGGAAGCTCGTTGGGGTCGCTGGGGATGGACGAGGGAATGACAGATGCATCGGTTACGTTGGGGCCTGACCCTGTGAGTGAGCTGCCCCTGTCCCGGGAGATGAGACTGATGACGATTTGTCCTCGAACATTGTCATTATCGTCGCTGTTATTCCGCTGTAAGTCGAGTCGTTGGACTGTAACAGAGATTTGTGAGGGTCGTTGCTGAGTACAGCGCAGAGGCATTGAGACACAAACCGACATTGGTGTTACATACAATCCTACTGAGAAGTCATTCCATCACAACACAATCTATACACTCACCAAATTGTTTAATCCCTGATAAATTGCACAGGCTGTGTATAGTATGAATGTAGAAGGCTATAGTAACTCAACAGCTGTATATTAGCTAACCCAGTGGTGACAGTGTGTATATATATACAGGCAGTAGTAGGCCAGCCCTGGATCAGTCCACACAGTCCTATACACAACAGGTACAGAGTAAGCTGCTGCAGTGTAAGTACTTTCCTATAGCTAGGACAGCAGGCCCTACTGTGGTGCAAACAGCTAGATAAATGGTGCCCTGCAGAGACAAAATGTCCCTCCTTCTAGCTAAGTAGAGTCCTACCTGTAAACTCACACACACACCAGGTAACTTCTGTCAAGATCGACCCCAGTGCAGGTTAACTATCCCATCTGACACTCGACCCCCTGTCAGAGCGATATCTACCTTTCTCTTTACACCTAACACATGAACTGGGTGCAGACTTCATATAATCATTCGTCCATGAACTATTTTTTTTTATCGCAAGACTTTTTATGTAATAGATCGGATTTTAAATTCACCACTTCCAAAAATATATTTTCCGATATACAATAGAAGAAATATAATAAATGTAAAAATATTCTGATATCTTTTATGTCAGTTTTTGTTGTGTTCTTAATGTCATCAAGGCTTTGGAGAACCTTATCAGTTTCATTTTATGACTTTAAATGGTGAAGAAAAAAACAGAAGTATATAAAGAACACATTCAGTTTGAATTTCCTGTTGAGACTTATTTACAAAGTATTCAGTTACACACAAAGGCAGTGTATTATACACCCACTTGTTTTTCTTTTTTTTCTTCTTAAAAAATACAATTTCTATATATACAGTACAATTGTATATCTGTCAAATCTTAGCAACAGAAATACGCAAAAAACATATATCTATTTTGCGATCTTATTATATTTTTAATATTTTGGCAGGACTGCTGCATTCATGAATTAACGATATGCAGTCAAATCTATCTGAGTGACCTTTCTATTAAACTGATTCTTAATTTGTAAAACCATAATGATATCTTCTCGCAAAATGTCCTTTATAAATCTATTTGCTTCTTTCCTTTTTGCTTCTAACAATTCCAGCTGCAGTAGGCCTCGTAAGTGTCAACATGTCACAATGTCAACGTCACGGACTGTAACTGCACAAAACTAAATGATATCCGAAACCATTATCACACAACTGGGCTGTAAAGTATAAATATGAGACCGGGTACTCCCTTGTCAAACACTATTGTATTACCGTACCCACCCAGAATTACCACTGGCATAAGCTGCTGGAGGACAAGTTACCACTATTGAAAGATCTTGAAATAACCGCAATACAGGCATTATTTAGGTTATTATTTTTTTAATACAGCCAACTCCTATTTTCTTATTTTCTTTGAATTCATCACATTTTGGAGAGCTTTATAAAGCTTTAATCTTGAGGTCAAAAATGAACTACAACACGCATGTATACCGATTGAACGTCGGCTCTATGGATATCCATTTGAACTTTTATTATCCAAGACCGATACGTCCCGGTCAAGCGATACACTCTGTTTAATGAGACAATAGGTCATGATTTCAGTGTGAAACAATCCGCCTTTCAAAGAGCTACTAACATACAAAACTATGCAATTGTAGGTGTGACAGAGAATACAAGATATCTATATGCCCCCTTGACAGAGTGACACACAGACGGATACAGTGCAAACCCAGTTCTATCCTGTAGTACTGATGAAAGTCAAGAACGGGGAATCAATTACAGAGCTGTGGACTTGTACAGCTAATCACAGAAATGAATAAAACTATTAAAGATTTGTCTGTCTGAGAGAGGTGTCAAATGTCAACCATGTAAGTTCTGGCTTTCTTCAGAATATTAATAAAGTCAGTCCACACTTCCTTTCAGCAAAACACAGCAACACAAGACTACTTTGTTTACCTTAATAAAACTTATCTTTTGCCAATGTACGTCAGAGAAGTTTATAACATCCTATGACCATCTGTAAATATATCATGAAGATTGTGACATGGCACACTCACTGTAGCAAGTAAATCGTAAATTACTTCATTGATCCGTGTTTTTTGTTTTGGTGCAAAATGTGAAATTCTTTATACAGAAATTCAGTTTTTACAAAACAATATAAGAAACATAGCATTAGACACCAAACAAACTCAAAACTTTGTCAAATTTTAAAGCCAAAATTCATTCAAATATGGAGTGTTGTAAAGTTTTGAATACAATATTGCTAGGATAGACTTCAGGCACAGCTTTGGTACTAATGGTAGGATGGACTGTTTAGCTCTTGACTTCACCAAACTGGATAGCTCTATTGAAAACATGTGTGAGGCTTTGTGATAATGGGTTCTACAATTAGGAAGATGACAGCAATTAACCGAAAAATTTCGGAGACAGAATTTGTCACTTTTTTCATGTTTTTTTTTCTTCTGGAAGTTTAAGTACAGAACAGCAAGCTTAGGTAACCAAATAACTGGTCCCATCAACATTCTGTCGGAGCAGGAAGACATTCCTCCGTCAAACCTCTCCCCCTTCGGTCCTGCCTGTCAAATGTCATACTGACAACAGGTTCACAAAGTCACAGATACATACAGGGAAACATCACATCTGTATCTGGGCATTCCAAAAATTGTACGAACATGGTGATCAATTATGTTTTTGTGATGTACGTATGTGTACTTGTCACAGACAATGGCTGATGTTTGGCTTTTAAACGGGGATCGGGTTACCAATGAATGCCATGTTTTCCAATTATACAATACACAGCATTTACAAGTGAAAGCCAAGTTATGTCAGGACTTTTTTACTGAAAAATATCTGTAGGAAATCATTGCCCCTGCTGTCATGTAAAATTATTTTCATTGTTTGACAATCAACCATGGCACCCTGAAATAATAAATTCATCTGACTGTTCATGGCTTTCTTTACAAAGTTTTACTATAATCTGTTAAGGTACAGGGTACCACTACTGCATCAGTTATGATTGCAAAGAAGAGCTCTTCTCGAATTTTTTTCTGACTTGGGAGTAATCTCGCTTGAAGCAACCAACAGGAGTTTTTCTAGCTTAGATTAACTTTAGTTGTTAAATTACGTATTTTTCAATGTTCATTTTTATTATCATACACGTTGCGAGCAATTAATACGACTCTCAATTTGGTACAATTTATTTACAATTCCTTGATGGTAATGTTGGTAACGTGTGGTCTTGGCTTAGTGTAAAAGTTCCTTTCTAAAGGCGTTTTTTTCCGTTTCATTTTTATTTCTATTGGGTTTTTTAATATTCAAATTTCAACAACTATTTTTCTGTAAAATGCACCACAATGTAATTTTTGTGGAATATTTATTTTTGAAAAAAACCTAAACAACCATTTAAAACATACGGGTAGTTTAACTTGTTGGTATATGTTTTACTGTAAGAATTTAACTCCTAAGTTATATGAATATGGAGAGTTTGACACCTAACATTATGACAGAGTAACCTCACCAGCCAAGTTTCTTGAGAACATGGAAGCGTCCAGTACCACTGAACCAACATGACGGCTACCATGGCTGAGGTAAACACCCCGACAGCAATGTCCATTTGATATATATATGGACAATTACATCTACATTACGTTTCAAATGAAGTCATAAAGTGAATGATAACTTGCACAGAGTCTTTGTTGTTGGTAGGTATACACAGAGATACAGATGTCAAATTGACACCCTAACTTTTCAGTAAGGCTCGCAGTATTTCTTCACATACATACTAGTAACAATGAAACACAATTTTAGGAGTCTTGTCTAACAAAATGGGACAGAAAATCTGGCACTGAGTATCGAAATTGGTCAAGACCAGAATATTAAGGAGGGAAGAAGGGAGGAAAAGGATGCTATACACTGTTAATGACAGACAGAATGAATTTGTATCTCAAGAAAAAATACCATAAGATTTTGAAGAAATTTCCAAGGAACACAAATTTAGGCAAATTAAAATCAAGAAATCTTAAAAATCTGTCCTGTACCATAAAATAAAAAGGAATTTTTAAAAATTATGTTTAATTACAAATGGTACAAAAAATCATCAAACTTCACCTCTGAATAAAGATGACCACATAAGAAGGACTCTTTCACAAATGTTAATCTAAGTTAATGAAACCCTGATCAGTGAACTTACATCCAGTGTCCTTGAGCTGTTGGATTGCGTTAGACTTGATCCTCACACAACCAAGGAAACCAGCTCCTTGCTTTTTGTGGATCTTCTTGTGGTTCCAAATACTGATGGTCACAGAGTCCTTACTCCCAATGTAACTGTAATAGGGGTCAAAATTATAAGGTCACATAATCACCAAGGTCAAACATTTCATAAGGTCAAATAAGGTCCCAGGTCAGCAGATTCAAGTTCAGTATATGGGCAGTAAGGCTTGAGTAATTTGCAGGACAAATTAATAAATATCTGCAGTTTTTCCATGACATTCACATTAACATGAGAAAAATAATGACTTTGGACCTCTGTCTCCATATAACTTGCAGTATCAGTTTCTGGACATTTTGATTGGCAGTGAATAATTTCCTGGACCAGTTCTGTTTTTAATAGTCACATCCAATGGTCCAACATGTTTGAACAGAGTGGTCAATTTAATTGTACTTACAGGTCATAATGCTGGTTCCACTTTGGGTCGAGTGTGTTTTTACTGGTGTCTGTAGAATGACACTGCCCTGAACCATCTACACTGATCTTAGCAAACGGATCCGGAAGTCCTGCAAACACAAAAATTTAGTTTTTATACAATTTTTCACCAGACAAGCATTGATACAATACCGACCCCAATTTTTCAAAGTCCACTTAAGTTTATTCTATTAGTTTAACACTGACCTATGATAAAGGGAAATCTGTGCGATTGTATCACTATGTTTGAAGTATAAAATCACCTGTTCATATCTAACAATTTTTCGTATCAGCACAACAATGTTTTAGGACACCCTATATCGGGTTGACATGCATGGTGTTTTGTAAAACCATGTGTTATAGTAAACATGTTATCACACTCATAGTCATACTTAACATCACACACTTGACATGGTTTGTTCCTGAATTGTCTCCCTTAAGAACATTCACTTTAATAAATCAGAATTACCTTAGTTTAATCAATACGGGTATTTTTGTGTACCTTTTAAATGAGTTATAATTCATTTAACAAGTCCACGTCAACATTCTTACAACATTTTATATTTTTCTTATCATGAATCTTTTTTGAAAGGAGGTATACGTACACATCACAGTAACGCAGATATAGCATACAACCTTAAGTAGATTTCATGGTATGGTAGCTATAGCTTACAGCCTTAGTATCCTCCTGCTTTTAGTTATAAGCGCCAAATACATTCACATGTTTCCATTTTTTGTAAAATTCCAAGTTAATTCTTCTTTTGTGATGTATCTTATTACCACATTCAGATATTTTCATTTCCAAACCATTTTTTTTTATAAACATGATATATCTTACTCTGAACCAAGAAAGGAGTTATAATTATAGCAAATAGGGTACTACATCATATGAAGGTAGATACAAAAGTATCTTTTCATGTACATCTTAAGGTGTGACATATGTATAGGCTAGTCAACAATGACCGGCAGATGTCAGGACGATAAATAGCCAGATTATAACCAGGGGGGACACCATTACATGCTCAGGTATGGTGGACATCAAAACCAGCCAGCCCACCACGATACAGTCATATATACAGGGTTACAAACTATCTGTAAGTCTGTAAGTCCAAGACTTGTCGACTATTAATGATCACTACATTGTATTAACATTAGTCTTCAGCAAAGTCTTCAAGACAAGTAGTTTCCTTTTCCCTCACAAAAAAAGTCTTGAGAGACCAATGAAAGGTTTTGACAAGAAAAATCAGCCACCAATTTTTTTTTTTTTCATTTCTTTAAGTATTGTATGTTTTTCTCTATTTTCGTGGAAGTGAAAACATACCCTTTCGTGTCTTATAGGAAACTATATGGTATAATAGTTATTTCACATTAATATGGTATAATGTTTCTTCTGTGAACTGGTAGCTTCAAAAATTAATACAAAACATTGTTTGCACCACCTGAGGTAGAGCTTGATAAACAGCACAAGAACAACGTTTCTGATGTATACAAAATAAGCTATAACACCATGTGTTAACAAGTCATGTTACTCCATTACAACTAAGTCAAAATCGGGCCCAATCTTACTGCTAAATCATAAAACCAATAAAATATGTTCAAAATTCCAAACCAAATACAGGAAACTTTGATGATGATTGGTAAACATTTTATCAACACTCCAACATATGGTTATCATTTTCCATATCAAACATAACACATACCAAACAGATTAACTCATTCGCTATCGGGATGTTGAATTTAGAAACTTTATATACTGCATCAGTAAATATCCTGCCATTATTTGATTTTGATTCCCCAATTTTTTAATGAAAAAAAAAGAGGATAAATATCTTTATCTCATTCACCCCTGAAGACACATTTAATCTCTTCCAATTCAAAGGTTGGAATAGTTTATTATGAAAGTTCAGGGTTGAATGAGTTTTTGTTGGGTGTTGGGGGAGGGGGCCGTATATTTCTAGATATATCAATTAAGTGTTGTAAGATATCAATTATAACATCATATCATGTATCTTCATATCAGATAAAAATTGTTTCATAATCTCAATTTTTCGGCTAAAACAAATAACATAAAAAACACTCTTCCCTATTATTATGACCATGACCTATAATTAAACTACATGATTAGTCATCCAATTAACCAGAATATGAGTAATTTTTATAACGAGGCTACTATTCACATCTGCAGGCAATCAGATTATTATGTATGTATCATACACCTCATACAGATGATATGGACAGTTCATTCATGTTTTCAAACAGAACACCCTGAATCATAAGGAATCATGTCTTAATCTATTCCCAGGGGTCAAAACCTACTATTTTAGCCATTAGGAAAGATTTGCAAGTGATCAAAAATGTCACTTATTAATTTAGAACCATCCTTAAATTCTTGAATATGTCTTAATCTATACCAAGGGGTCAAAACTTACTATTTTAGCCATTAGGAAAGTTTTTAAGTGATCAAAAATGTACATAGCTGAATCAGAAACTCTATCCCAATAGATCCTGCTGTTTACACCAAATCTACGAAGAATGAACACCTGAACAAATGAAACCAAGAACTGATACACAGAGTAAAAGACAAACCATAAAAGATACTTATAAGACAGCATCTGGCCTGGTGAATATCGAAACTGTATTTTTTCAGATGCAAAAAGTCTACTTATTTCAACTATATAAATGTATCATTATCTCCCCTTAAGATCTCACTTTAATCACTTAATCAGCCTTTCCATTTTTCATTTCCTCCAGGTCTATCCCTTTAGTTTTCTGTATAGGTTTTTGGAAATGGGAAAGATGCCTATTCGTAGAACCAGGAAAAAGTCTGGTGTGTGTTTTTGTATAAACCACACATTATCTGCTGATATTATTTTGCACAGATTTGAAATAAATCTGGACGATATCTGGAAATGCCATTGCTATTTGTAAAATAGAGATTTCAGCATTTTGACTTCAAACTTATGGGATTTTAAATTATACAGACTGAAGTTGGAGTTTTCCTACTACCCTTTGACTGCTCACGGCATGTTCAAGTAAATTTTCCCCATTCATACCACACATGATCATCGGAAAATTCCTGCTTCAACCCTAACACCATCCATCCTTACTACCTGTGGTTATCTCCCCTTCCTGCTCCATTCGTCCTTGACATTGTAGTCTGATACATGTCTAATGCAAGTTGTGTGAAAGTCATTATTTTTGGAGAATTTTTTCTAACTAACATTACACCTGCATTTGAGGGATGGCCAAATTACATGTAGACATTACAGTATGTTGTGATGGTGGTCTCCGCTATCATCTACAAGTCCCTACTAATTACATTTACCGAGATACATGCAGTAATTCTCCAGTTATAGCTGTACCGGCGCCTCAGTCATTCAGATATATCAGTCAAAGAGAGCGAGGACATACCAACAGGGGTTTACAATTTCATATTTTGAGTACTATTGCCTACAGGCTCATCCTGAAAAAGATTCTACTGGCTCAGATCATTTTTCACAAGCACCAACATATCTACAAGACCCAGGTGTGTCAGGTTAGTGGATTTGAAAAGCCTGGACAAAACCTTACATGCTCCAGTGGGGCTTGCTCATTTCTGCACAAAAATCATCACTATTTCCAAATAACCAAACAATAGTGATCCGATCAGTCAAACTACTTGGAATGAAAATCAATGAAAGCAGTCATGTATGAAGGATAACATGCCTTAAAGTGAACTAGTACTCGATACAAGATACAATACAGAAACTTTTATAAATCAATCAACCACATCAGTCTACCTCTATTGTTTGTTAAAAGGGGATATATTTACTTTATATATATACTAAAAAAACATAATGCACTAAATAATATCAATTACATTTTTTGATAAACAATTAAATTAGTAAATTGAAGTACATGTAATTCTATTTCAACAATCCTTCCTTTGTGAAATTGAATAAGAAGTTAGTATGAAAGACCAAGAAACAGGTTATTTACATATATATTGGTCCTATATTATCGTAATTCATGGCCCCCCAAGAAATATCAAACCTTATATCTCTACAAGCATTAGCTACATTACATACATTTGTATACCTAAACTGCAAACGGTGCATTTTGGCAATAAAACCTGTAAGCCAAAATTAAAAACGGGGTCAGTGTATGCCGTAAACTTTCCTAAGTAAACAATGAACACGTAAAACCACAGATGGCCTGTGCAATGCCGTGACATAGGAAGGTTCAAATTTCAGCCCATCGACCTACAGCAAATTTAGGCTGTAAATGGGATCACGTAGCAGCCTTCATGTCATGCAATGCACGTGTACTGAACATATTGAAATAGTTGCTTGATACGTGCATAATTTTGAAAACAAATGCTAACTGGCTACATATCAAGGATACTGGCATGCACATAAAATGTAGCTGGTGTTGAATGCAGAGCATTACAGATGCAACAGACAACATTGACAGATGGAACTATAGGGTACACCTGGGGTCTTTTTATAGTCCCCAAACTTCCTCCTGGTGCTTTAAGAGGGAATGTGCACCCCCTGAGGAGCTGCCACAAAACAATGGCCTATGCTACGTGATACAATGCATGTGTACAATCAGTGCATGGGTGTAAATGATGGAAAGATACCTACAAGGCTGATGTTTGTAATTTGAGGGGAATGGATGGGGAGGGGGAGAAACTGCAGAATTTTTGTAATATTACCAGCAGATGTAACTTGTACACAGGGGAATGGTGTTAAACATATATACCAATTAAGGTACAGAAAATGTATGTTTTACAATATACCATTAAATAAGGTGCTGAAAAAATATTAATGAAAGGAAATATTCTGAACAAAATCTCCATTTAGTCTCCATTTTCGCAAGACATTTTTCGTTAATCTTTATAAATACAGATATCTTCACATAAATTGTTAATGTTTAGAAAATTTGGGATATTCAGTAATTGCGAACCTTCTTATGATTAGAAGGTTTGCAATTACTGGCTGATTTCCAGATTTACTTGATATATATAAATATAAACTTTATTTATTTAACAACAATTATGAAACAAGTTATTTCAACTTATATTAATCACTCTTGTTGG
>JAUMHH010211259.1:0-12720 GCA_032359455.1 Chlamys rubida | reverse complement strand
TTCTCAAAAATTGATGACGTTACTCTCACAAACAAATGACGTAACAATCAATACCTGCTCACAAGAGAAGATAACTAATACGCAAAGACGGAATAAGGAGATTTGAGCGAATAAGATATTCTAATGACAATATGCTGTTGGAATATCACAATTAATATTCTCAATAATAATCAATAAATTTAAAACAAAGTATTTAACAATTAAAAAAAATGAAAAAGAGATAGTTGATGGAAATTTCGAATGAGAAAGAACATTTACCGTAAGCAGAATATTTACATTAATTAAATCCGATGTAAAGATAGATATAATAGAACACATTAATAACTGGTAACCTCTCCTCATTCATGTTGCAAAGAAAAACGGAAAAGTAAACATCGGGTAACTGTGTAACAGTCTGTAACACTTTGGATAAACTTTATGTATTAAACAAAGCAATAGATCAATGATTTTACAAGCATTTTAAATTTATTTAAAATAATTCTTAATGTATGATTTGAACATTTTATAGATATACAATGCAATAAAATAAAGCTTATATATTTCATAACATAATAAGAAAGTCAAGGTCACTAATTGTATATGACATGCTGAGGCCTTTCCTTGTTTGCTGTGGTAAGTCAATGTTTCCATGACTACCTGTACTATATAATGACAGCACAAATTTCACAATCCATCCCTATGACTACCTTCACTATATTTATTATGACATCACAAAGAATGCTGGGAAATATTATAGATACAACCGCGGACTTTAAGACTTCTACTCTTTCATATTATAGCTTTAAACGCATGCATAAAGATTCCTTTCACTTTAAAGTCTTCACTTTCTGTTAATCGAACATGATATGAAATTTTTTTTCATTTTCACACTCATTCATTGACAATGACAGTGATTATCCGTATTCTTCTACTCGAGGTTTCCTTTTTTCGTTCAAACTGATTTGATGCAACAGACGACATATTAGTGACCCTGACCTGTAAATTCTTTGGAATACATGTTAGGCTTTGGCACCCTCCGTGTCACTGGAAGACTTATTATACGACAGTAGGATCATGCTCAGTTCTTCAAGATTGATTTTCCCGTCACGGTTAAGGTCACACTGATCCAGAAGTATCTTCTTGCACACGTTCAGATCATCCTCGTCATAGTCCTGTGGTGTATAATTTGTAACATGCCAACATTTGAAACAATTAATTTTACAAAATTATTACACATGATGAATATTTCATATTAAAAGTAAGTAAAAATAAAGGTTTTAAAATATACATGCCTACTAATAGAGTTCACATGTAAGTATAGGAAGCAAAGTACCTTTTTTAAACAGAAAACAATGTTGCTTTTTTCAGCTTGAGACCTACTTTTCGTGAACAAATTCTTCGTGCATTTTTTGTAATATTACACACAATGGAAACATTTACGTACTGTACCATATTTGCTTGAACTTTAATTATATTTTGAACAGACCCGTAATAAGGACAACATCAATGTTTAATGGATAACTTTGTGGACTGTGATTCCTGTAAACTATTTAGGTATTTATTTTGAGGTAGTATACATATATTTAAGCAGACATATCGTCATATTATATAAACACTTTGATAATTTCAGTGTTATAGTTGGAACTTGACAAGATCGATTTTAAGGTAGATTATATGTATATATACTGACTGTAGTATTATTATTTATAAGTAACTGTTATTATCTTAAATGCGACGGCCAAACTCCGACTACCCATATTATGTAGATTTATCTTTCCTTGAAATAAAGGAC
Organism: Chlamys rubida; assembly: GCA_032359455.1. Classification (NCBI taxonomy): domain Eukaryota; kingdom Metazoa; phylum Mollusca; class Bivalvia; order Pectinida; family Pectinidae; genus Chlamys; species Chlamys rubida. Next base: position 10,949 of record JAUMHH010211259.1, on the reverse strand, counting down.
TGCTTCATCATTGGACGCTGAATACAAAAATAGTCTCTATGTAAAGAATTTGTTTATGAAAAAACAAACGTAATTTTAAACATATGCATATATATAACCTTGCATGCGATGACATAGATATATGCTAATCTTTCAATACACTGAAGTGTATTTGATCTGAGGTAGAGGTGATATATATAATATCATAGCCATGCAAGTATTTAGCTGTATGCATTCTTTTTTTATCCAACCACAGTAATTTCTTGACAGTGCTTAAGTTATTAAATCTCTGTTTCATGGTGATTTTCTTTATGCAAATACGTAGGAATATATACTGAGTTATAATAAAAGAAACAGTTGGATAGCTTGGGTAAGGTGGAAGGAAGAATGTGCCTTTTTTTAAAAACCGGGCTTTATAATCTTACCGTAACGGAACACATATTGAAGCATACATGTTTGTCTCTTATTTGGATCTCTAATTACTAAATAGACATAAAGAGACTAAGCTTTAGCTGTCAGATGCTGACGCTGATACCGCCAAGACAAACTATACATAATAGCCATTGACTATGTTTTAGTCTTTTTCTACACATATTTCCGTATGAAATAATATTATATTGTGCGATGCATTTTAAAGAATTACAGTTTAAAAGGACCCATCTTAGGACTTATCCATTTGCGAACGTACACTTCTTACCAATGTGGTCATCTAAGAAGTATAAATACAGGGTATTAAAATGAAGGGTAGTTACGTAGCCAAACTTAGTAACTCTAAGCCAGGGAAAGTAATTTGGGTTCTTTATATATACATATCGTTTTGCTTACAAGAAAGATCAAACACCAGCAGATTATGAAACCTTAATTTTTATAGTTAGCTCGTTAAACTTGGTATCATTGGAAGTGAAGGGCCTTTCATGAAGTAGTACTTGCACGGAAATCGGGGTTATAATGCCTCGGCGACTTTTGAAATTGATTTTTTTTGGTTATTAGAAAGAAGGGATTCAATTTGGAAAAAAAGTCTGAAAAGCACGTCTTAACGATAATAGCTGGTGCTTAACTACCCTTTACCTTAGTTTACGGAAAGATCGACCAAATTTTACATTTCTTACTTCTTTTCCTCCCATTCACGTAGTTATTTCAATAAACGTTAGAAACACAAACAAACATGTAAATGAACATATTTCCCTTATTGCCACCAATTCAAATTTGTGGCTGTAAGTATCAAAATTGGTCCAATATGTCTTTCACAATCTCAAAATCTGACAAAAACATATTAGATATAATGTACTAGTGTAATGCTATAATGGTTAACTCATATCAACCCCATATGTATATTACATGTACTGATCAATGGGAACCAAATCCGAGAGAAAAGTATGTGAATGGTAAGTATTGCACGAAATGCAATCAATCCTTTATATTAAAATGCCGTAAACCAGCCCTGCCCACTTCTTGTGTGGGGCCTTTCCCTGTCAAATACGCCATTAGATTATTGTTCGACAAAGTCGATTCAAAGGCTATTGAATTAAAATCAGTGGCGTGTTTAAATAAATCAGCACAATTTTATAACATGAAATGCATGTTTATACGTGATTTTCTGAATTGAAAATGGCTATTCAAGAGGAGAAGGTCCACACAATCACATCACGACGAATGACGCAGTAGTACAATCTTCATTAAAAAATAGTAAACATAAGGTTTTAGCGGAAGATTCGATTTCGTCGGGGAGCATATCTAATTCCGACGGAGAACATATCTGAATTGCAGTTGACATGTTGGAGTCAGATCTTTATAAGTGAATGAAATTCTAAGTCACAGTCGGAAATACGATAATGCCTAGGGAACTCCACGATCATTGAAGTATTCAAATCATTAATCAGTTAATCTCAAAACTTTGACATTTTCATATGATGCTTAAGACTATATGGCTCTCACATCGTCAAACGACAAGTATGCTTGCTTTGTTAAAATATCTAATATTCGCAATCAAAACATCTCGGACAGAGGGTTGATGCTAAATTTAAGCTGTTGGAAAGTTGTCGATATTTCACAGGTATTAAGGACTTAATATATTGTCATTAAACATTCCGCCGGGGAACATATCTTTGTTATATCAGATTCCGCCGGGGGACATATCGTTGTTATAACAGATTCCGTCGGGGAACATATCTTTGTTATATCAGATTCCGCCGGGGAACATATCTTTGTTATAACAGATTCCGCCGGGAAACATATCTTTGTTATATCAGGATCCGCCGGGGAACATATCTTTTTTATATCAGATTCCGCCGGGAACATATCTTTGTTATATCAGATTGCGCCGGGAACATATCTTTGTTATATCAGATTCCGCCGGGAACCATATATTTGTTATATCAGATTCCGTCGGGGAACATAACTTTGTTATATCTGATTCCGCCGGGGAACATATCTTTGTTATATCAGATTCCGCCGGGGAACATATCTTTGTTATATCAGATTCCGCCGGGAAACATAATTACACAAGTTTTCACTTCACTTTGTCCTCGGAATTTCTAAAGAACATAACAATTCTGAATGACGGTAGTTCACATCCTTCTGGTCCCTAGAAGCCCCCGATACCACCCAACTACATGGATTTAAACTAAACTGGATATGAAATTTTTTATCGGGCAGGCCAGGGCAAAGTTTTTTCCTCCAAAAGTGACGAGAATATCCAGACCAATCATTTTCATGTTCAAACATACTGTCTGGTATGGACCCATTGCCTCGTCCCACTACAGCAATCAAGTTTCTAAAATATTATTTTTACGCCTTTTATTTGTAAATAGCACTGCCCTTGCATTGATTATTGGAGATTTTTACTAAAAGCATAACACATTTTTCGTTTGACAGCATGACTGTCGGATAGTGTTGAGCATCAATTGAAAGCAACATGGTTTTGAGATTGACCGATAAATAGTTTTTATTCCCAAAGGCCGTGGGATTCCGTAGATAAAATCATATTTCTGACAGTAAATTAAGATTTAATAACTTATTATAAAACTGACTCCAGGAATGTTGTCAACTGCAATTTTGATACGTTCTCCGTCGGATTTAGATACGCGCCCGACGAATTCGAATCGTTTGCTAGAACTCGGTTGTATATGTTGCATAACACTGAAGCGTGCCATGTTTCCTAAATGGATCGAAGATTATACATTTGCGACATCCAAAGTAAACACCTTTCCCCTATAATGTCTATTATAACGTCATACCTTTGCACCAGCAGGCTTTCCCTGGATAGTAGTAACATTGGTATGTGATAAATGACTTGGTATATTGTATTATTAAACGCTTGTTAAAACATTTTTGTTAAAACCTTTTGTACTTTAATCTCTCAGTTATGATTTTGCAACAGCATTAAATTCACTTCAACTAAAAATAAAGTTTTCAGAAATATTTATATAAATTATAAATAAGAAGTGCAATATAAATTGAAAACTGGCAATATTTCATTTTTAAATCGCATCAACTAAATATAACAGATTTGATAGTATATTTTAGGGAATGATAACACTTTCTGTCATAATATTATGATCAATTAAAATTTATCGAGGATTTTTTTAAATGCAATAGAAATAATGACATACCTCTTCCACGAGCTCCATTAGATCCTTAAGGAAGCCATTCAGCTCCTCATTCTCTATTGAACCATTTTCATCCTGTTTAAGAGAATAACTTTAGATGTCAACTAGATTCCATTCACCTTGGTATGATTTTTGTCTCGAACTTTCCGCCTTTCCGGATTACTTTATTTTGTTTGAGCTGAACAGACATGATGTGCTGTATTCCAGAGTTCTACATTATAGTAAAGGTGTAGTACACGTCATTAACCTCATAACCCAGGTGAACAAATGTCGTGAGCTGCAGATTTTGTACATGATTTGTGATGTTGATATGTAAATATAATCCCTATATATGGAATATTCAATGCAGGCCGTTCAATTGTATATTCGAATCATGTTTTCCATACAAGTTTTTCTTCTTGAGGGTAGCATCATATTCAAGACACTATGGATTTAAGTATTGAAACAAATGTATTTGTTCTCTCTTGTGTCCTGGATTATATAGAAAATTCTGGAGTATTTTAACCATATTGTACAACATATTATATTATGTATCATTAATTTCCTGCAATTCTAGTGTAACTGGTTAATATGGCACTGTGTGTAGTGACAGTGATTTTGAAGTGCCGTAACCAAACACTAGATCTACCCTGTTGAAATCTCTGATATTCCAATTAGACTGCTTATCTACATGTACATATATATATAACTGGCCTACCTACATTGTATCTACCTAAACTTAATATATTACATCTTTAATTTGCATGCAGTATATGTTTGAAATGTATGTCTTTCTATATGGAAAGGGCTTTTAAAGGCAATGCCTGTGCCCAATCCTATTGCTAATTGCAACAATAAAATAATTTTGAAATGAAATGAAGACACTGTTATTTTTTGTAATTTCTTGTAGCTTTTCTTTAAAATTTCATGTAACACTGACTTTGGACACATGACAATAAAGGACATACCCTGTCGTAGAGATTAAACACTCGTTTGATGTCATCGTGAGTCATTTTGTTAGCACTCTGTAATAATAAACAATAATAAATTACCTTAAAATGCACATTAAAAAATAATGATATTCTGATAATTAATTATACAATTATTTAGTCTTTGTTGTTCTTAATATTCAATAATGACAAATGCTCATTAATCAATTTAATCTAATTTTGTCGAACAGTGTCAATTATAATCAGTTATTTTCTATGCTAAATGAATATGCTGCCGTGTAGCCGTATATCTATTTATTGAGTAGCACCTGATGTTGAATATTGCATATCTCATGCATCAATTGTACAAACATACTCTAATTCATAAGAATAAAAGGAAAACTGTGTTACAGATATGTCCAAACTTATAAGAAAAACCACAGTCCAGTTGGACAGAGATCCTTATATATAATACAAAAGCGATTATGAGAATTGCAAGTATTATAAAATCATTGAAATATCAAACTTAAACAATTATAACAATTACTAGTATTACTACTAACAGATATACATTATTTTCAAACAATTATGACAACAACTAGTATTACTTACATCATTTATAAATCATACGAAAGCTGATATGACAATCACTAGTATAACTACTGGAACTTTAAATGCTACTCAAACTAATATTGCAAGCACTGGTGTCACTTCTGCCACTTCTAATATACTCAAACCAATATAACGATAAACGGTATAACTAATTGCAAATTGCATTTATAAATCATACTCAAAATTATATGACAATAACTACCATTACTATTGGTATTTATAAATCTTAAACTAACATGAACATCACTAGTATTAAACTTCTGACAAATATATATGATACTAACAAATTATGAAAATTATAAAGATTAAAACTGGTATTTTTAAATCAAACTTAAGTATAAGCGCAAGAAGCAGTAACCTTATGCCCTTATTGAAGCCAATAAGTACGTAGGAGTTTGTGATATTATACAATTATGGACTTCAGGTGAGGTCTATCCCTGATTTATGGACCTGGTCTGAACAATATTCACATTATCATGGAAATGCCATAATGACAATATTGTACACTCGGTGATAATAATGTTTCTTTGGGTGACAACGAAAACAAATCAAAGAAAACAAATTAAGGTAAAATTAAACTACAAGTGAAATATGTGAAGCACTACAGTATCATTAGTTCAAACATAGGGTTAAGCATATGTGTAAACACCGTTAAATGATTTGGCATAAGCTTATTCAAACTTAGAATAAGCCATTTTCCAAGTCCAATGTTACTGAATATATCACATTCCTCACTTACCATCAGACATTGTAATTGACCACAAGTAAAGAAAACGTGTAATTAATTACATTAATTTGTACACTTAAGCAACACAGACACCTTTCTCTGTATATGTGTAATGCAATATCTGTATTTCATTATTACAGCTCATTTGACGTAAAAATGACATCATTATTGCATTCATGACGTCGTTTTGCGATTCGTTGTTTAAAATTGTTTTAAACTGTGATAGTCAAATTTGTTTTGCGAACCAAAAATGTACCAGAAAAGATTGGTACACATGTTCATCTGAAATACTCAAATATACGTGCATGAAAACATAACATTAATTGTTTTTAATAATTCGAAACATTAATATTGCTTATCTATGCTCGCATACAATGAATATTCACTTTTTAGTAAATTATTTTTTCCATATATTAAATTCAGATGGCGAATTACAAAATATAACAGAAAATCAAACAATAACTGAACAACTGATAACAGCTGACCATAAGTCTCTAACGATCCATGGTATATCCATATTTATTACATTTTTGCCAGTGAAATATCGGATTCTATCAACTTGATATACATGTAACTGATATTTTTCACACTGTGCTGCGCACTCGTGAAAAATATCAAAATATTAGCCACACTCGTGAAATATATTTGGTATTACTGAAGACACCATTAAATATCCTCTATTTATTTGTCAATAAGCCCATGCCTGGTAATAAGCCCTCCCATAATTGATGTACAGAAGAAATTCTAACATTAAGCGATTTCATTGTCCTGTGATATGCTAATTAGCCTGCCACATAAACTTTGAGTCAGAAATAGGTGTTGAGCCCCTGGATTCATTGCAGAATATAATGTAGCAAGTTCGACAGTGTACACATATGTAGTTATATTTACCATAAATAACTAAAAAAACTCCTATATGTTACTGTGAAATCACTCATTTTCGTGGGTTTTTTAATTTTATTGATTTCATGTGTAATCTTAATCCCCAAATTCATAGGTACATGAAGTAATTACAAGTTTGACATAAAGCAATTCTCCATTTGAATGGGTCGTACTTGTGATTGGCAAATTCATGTACCCATGAAATGGTGTTTTGTCGAATTCACATACTGCTATGGAATGGTGTTTTGTTGGGAAACCATGAAAATATCTGATTTCACAGTATACACAGTTTATGTATATCATAATAACTATTTATGGGCCTTAAAGTAATTTAAAAGTATGGTTAATATGGACACTGGATCCATTAAGTAAACAGATGCTCGTTGATTGTTTATATACATGCCTAAATTGAAACATAAGCAAAGAAGTAATAATGAGGAAATTTATAGCATTCCACCTATTCATCAAGCCAAACATGAAAAAGTTATAACATGAAATAGGGAACACAGAAAAATAGAAACTGTTGAAATTTTTTGCTGATGTAAAAATATTCCTTCAGCAGGCTGGAAGCGGGAGGCTTACTTCATATTGAAAAATCCATCCAAAAAACCGCATACCAAAGTGAATTAATGATGAAATGTGGATAAATCTTAGAACACAGTTGTGTAATCTACGATCGTTACGTGTAATTACTGTTTATTTATATCAAAGTGACTGTTTTTGTATTCTTGTTAGGCTGCAATGTTTACGGATCCTTCAAGAGTGTGAGGGATTTAATTGGCAAGATGGTCCCCCTGGGTCCATCTACCGTCTGTGTTTGAGAAAGCTTACCAATTAAGTGTGATTTGGTGTTACTTGTCTGTCACTTGTCATTATCGTGTATTTTTCGCTTATTACAGAGACATTCCGAGCGGCAGCTGAAGCCGGCCCGGAGGACATTCTGAAGCTGTACAACAAAAAAGGAAACCTCCTCAACATTTCTCCCAAACTCACCGAAAATACTCCCGACACTCGCTATACGCTGGAGGTGGTCGCCACGCATTGTAATGGTTAGTACAGAAATCATGTAGGGTTGCTTTTCATACAAATACTCGACACAGTATTGATATACATTATACAGGCATCTCAAACAATGGTAGACTGGATAACTCATTTCCTGAATAAAATTCAAGGGTATTGATTTTCAGGATAGATGCATTGGAAGGATTGTATCAAACAATGCAATGAGGTTAGCGTAAAAAAGTATGTAAGGCAGCGAAGGTCGCATAGTGTACGTACACAGATATATATGTATATAGTCATTTACAATTAAGGATCCTTGTACCACAGATATACCTGTATGTATAGACACAGTGATTTTTTAACTTTTTTTTCTAAAGGGCCAGTGCCTTTTTTTATTGGGAATTTTACTGCGCTGACACAATGAATTGGGAATTTTACGACATGTTACGGATGAATGATATTAGGGAAATTTTGTTTGATCGCCATCAAATAACCTCATGTGTAAACAAAACTTGAAGCTTGAATTCAATGCCCCAATTTGTCAAAAAAATTTACAATGTTGTACAACAGTTTATAAGAAGGCATACTTTAATATTTTTACAAGCGATTGGGAAAATATTTGGTCAGAATTGGGAAAACTTCACTTGGGGAAAGTACCTAAAGTCGGCACTAAAAATGGGTTAAAAAAATCACTGGCATTAAAGACTGCTGTTGTCAAAATTATGTTTTAAATAGCTGATTTTAATATATGACAACTCCAAGTATAGATTTAAACAGTTACACATGTTAGACATACACTGCATTGTCATACATTTGAGCACTTGTCTACCTTGTTATTGTTCTTTTGGTCACACAGAACATTACATGTCAATATCTTGTTTGACCTTCATCTAAACATACAGGCTGTTAAAGCAGTTCCAGTAGTATAATTCACAGCAGGTGACTGTAGAACTTGAGGACATCACATGCTAAGATAGGACAGAGAAACACACTAGAAGAATATCTTCCTGCGCAGTGGCGCTAAATTTGAGAAGGATAGACCCACCTTAAGGACTGGTTATTATATACCAAAGACCAAATGTCAGAAAATTCGTGTCTGTAGTGTTCTGAAAAATGAAAAATTGAAGCAAAATGTAGCAAAAGGGGGGACAACTCTTCACAACTTTCCGATTTCGCAAATATAGATTTTACTAAATATTTCGTAAACAAAGCTATGAAGCCCTGTAGACTACAGTTTAATAAAAAAATACATTCTTAAGAAATATAGCGAGATGACGTCATGTTTTAATCCTATTTGTGTGTGTCCAGTACAGCTTGGTGTGCGGATGTTTCCTTTTTTTGTATTGAACGTTTGTTCAAATTAAAGACAGTTCCGACCAGTTTGATACATACACCCGCATACTTGTTCTCAATAAATCCTAGCATATTGAAATGAGAGAAAACGTGCAATTATTTATATAATCACATTTTGGTCGACAATAATGTTTGTTAGATTTTTGATAGCATTGCATAAGTCCAACTTCATTCAAATGGACATCAGTTATACACAACATACAAACTAACTGTTTTTGTATGTCTTGAAGCTAAATTCATAGCCAGGGTCATTTAACTGCACATTGAGTCATAAATAAACAGATTTGTTCCTAAAAAGGAAGGATTTTGATAAACATTTATATGTTAAGTATCCCCCAGGGCTCTGAAATGTGAGAAACAACATACAGCGGTCACCCTTTACCTACAGAAGTATAATACTGATCTTCTTACGAACTAAGGAATGATATTTACCTACAGTATGACAATAATTATCAGGCAACGTCTTAAATCATGATATTTTCCTGAGGTATGAAAATCACAGTCACATAACGCCCTGAACCGTGATATTTGCCTACAGTATAAAAATGATGATCACCTAACGAACTAAATATATGATATATTATTACAGGATGACAATAATGGTCAGCTAACGCCCTAAATAGTAATATTTACCTAATGTATGACATAAATACATAAATGGTCATCTCACCTCCAATATTTATTACATTTCCCTACAGTATGACAGTTATGGCTACAACACTATCAAACTTTATATCAAAGTTAACGAGTTTATCTTTTATACTCTATAACATTTTCTATGTGATTATCTGGAGCATAGTTGACGTATACATAACTTACGTAAACAAATTTAGACCCCTTTCACATTTTACTGTGACTGAAGATGTGATCACAACGACCCATGTAGCTCAAAACTTTATGCTTTCCTTGATTTAACCGAAAACGAGTACCACACGCAATTTTTGTTTTGTATTGTTAACATCTCGGTCCTGTCGTTTTTAATTTTCGGGTTTGGCTTCCCATTTTGCCCTTTCGATGTGATGTTATTTGTTTTTCTATTTTTAAACATTGTATTACATATACAGTTTAGCAAAACTTAAAAGACAATGTTTTTTTTAAAGTTTCTACAAAGAACTATAAGGATGAAGCAGAAACCACGTGATGGTTTAAGTTAGAAAAAATAGAGAGTCTGTTTCATAATAACCGAGTTCCTACTGTTTTATAGATAGGGTAGCATTCATTTATAAATTATAATATGACTTCTACATTTAAAATAAGTTATTCAACCTTATATTTTACTTTTACAGTGATTTTGATGGTTGCCACAATACAGACAGTATATGGACATTCACACGTACTTCCAGAAGAATCCTCATCCATACTTCCAGAAGGATCGTCATCCAGCCCTATCCTGGCATCGCACGTCAATGCGATAACGAATGTAGACATACCCTGTGCCTCGGACGTGAGATGTCGCTGTCAAGCTTCAGCCAGCGGTGGTGTAGTGGCGGATTGCGCCGACTTAAACATATCTTTTATACCATATTTCAGTTCCAACGTTACTGACATATTGCTACAGAGGAACGATATCAAATACTTAAGGATCGAGGGAGACCAAGTAGCCAGTTCTATTTTGTATCTGGATATTTCTGAGAACAAACTGGAAAAATTCATTGGCGATCCATTCCAACACATGGAAGCGTTACAACATCTTGATTTGAGTCACAATTTCTTACAATACACTTCATCGATATTTCCAAATAATGTATTTCATGGATTGAACAGGTTAACATATCTCAACTTGAAGTGTAACAATCACAAGGACAGAGTTCGTTCTGATAACCTGACGTATCCAGTGAGTATCGGAAATATTACAACGCTGAAAACTTGTTTACTAGA
>JAUMHH010211248.1:0-12723 GCA_032359455.1 Chlamys rubida | reverse complement strand
GTTATAAATGTATCCAGTCATGTTACCTAACGGTCAACAGTACGGTTATAAACGTATCCAGTCATGTTACCTAACGGCCAACAGTACGGTTATAAAGGTATCCATTCATGTAACCTAACGGTCAACAGTACCGGTATACCTTCATCTTTGTATCCAGTCATGTTACCTAACGGTGAACAGTACGATTATAAACGTATCCAGTCATGTTACCTAACGGTCAACAGAACGGTTATAAACGTATCCAGTCATGTAACCTAACGGTCAACAGTACCGGTATACCTTCATATTTGTATTCAGTCATGTTACCTAACGGCCAACAGTTCGATTATAAACGTATCCAGTCATGTTACCTAACGGCCAACAGAACAATTATATATGTATCCAGTCATGTTACCTAACGGTCAACAGTACGGTTATAAATGTATCCAGTCATGTAACCTAACGGCCAACAGTACGGTTATAAACGTATCCAGTCATGTAACTAACGGTCAACAGAACGGTTATAAATGTATCCGGTCTTGTGATCTAACGGTCAATAGTACGGTTATAAATGTATCCGGTCTTGTGATCTAACGGTCAACAGTACGGTTATAAATGTATCCAGTCATGTAACATAACGGTCAACAGTACCGGTATACGGACACTTACTTCAGAACGAATGTCGGAATAATAAAATAAAACTTAAACGGAGTATGTACATTTATGTATATATGTTTCTCTAGACAGTTGTAAAACAATTATTGAGTTTTGGCGTTATTTGTCAAAAAGATTTTTTTCTATTTACATATCCTTATTTCAGAAAGATTGATTGCTCGAATGTCAGTCGTGGTACATTGATGTTCATAGTGTAAGGATACGGCAACAGTCCCTGTAATAGGACTGTTTTTCAGAACGTAGGTCAACATTGACCCATTAGATGCCCGAGATGAGGAAAAAACCTACTTATTCATCACAGTCACTTAATTAATAACTGCCTACAATTAACATACACAAGTCGAATATCATTATCTCAAACTCTGTTTACTCAAAGTATAGCTGTACGTGTTTGTCTTAAACATCAAAGTTAAAATTCTCGTTCACTAATAAATCTAGCTGTCCGTGTTTATCTCAAACTACGGCTCCCCTGAACTTTAAGGTATCGAGGTCGGACCATAAGTTCACTATTTACACATTGAAATATCAATAACTCGTGCCACAGACAGGATTTGTTATTACCGGTATCTCTAAATAGAGATATGAATCAGAACTACGCGGTCTTTTATTTCAGCGCGAGTTTAAATTCATTCGAAAAAAGAGATGCTTAGTCAATCAATCAAGACATGATAAAAGGCCATACCAATTTTTCATTTTCAACCTGATTACTATAAAATGTTATAAAATGATTCAATACCGCATTTCGGTGATAAAACATCTCTATATGAATCGAAATGCATTATATATTGATGGAATCACTTTTTTTGCTTCATATTTGTGCAATCAGAAAGTTTTTAGATAAATAAAATATCACTGAAGATATGTTTCCCCTGTGCCATTTATGGACACCGTTGTCACTCTCTAGTCAACCCCCGTTCCTTTTAACAATGCATCATATACAAAATGTCAAATACTCCGATTGTTTCATATTGTAACTTCATATTGATACCCAGATGTTAAAGAATACTGTGCATTTTCTTATATATATTTCTGGCTAAATAAATCACAATACAGAATGCATCATTTTTTTTAAATAGTTTAATAATCGATAGCGATAGAGTACACGTACACATGCAATTTTACTTGACGTTGAAAAGCCATGCAGAAGTCATGTTTAACCACCTCAAGATTTGACGTCAATTCAAAATTGTACTATTATAAAATGATAGGACTTATATGATTCAGATATCCATTTCTCCGTTATAAGTTACATCTATAACTTTGCCTTTCTTGGAGTAAGTTTTTATCTACAAGCACACCGTTCCTTTACAATTTGTTGAAATTTTCGGTCAAGAAAACCATATACAAAAGGATTCACAATAAAGTTAACGACAAAAACACTGTACAAGAATCGAAAAACAACAAATTCTGATGGAGTCATAGTCGTCCAGAAGTTTTCCCTTGCCGTTTCCATGGTCATTAATACAAGCTTCAGACAGATAGTTACCGCATAAATGATGGAGATAAGTAGAAACACCAACGTCAGTCGCAAACCCTTGATTTTGATTTTAGATGCTTTGACCTGTTTTGTGTCCTGTCTTTGTATCACTGGCGTGTTTGGGACACCGTGTTGGTCAGTTTGTGTTTGGCTAGTGTGTGCACTAGTTGGAAGACCGTTTTTCGTAATTACTGTACAACTCTCGTCCATTCGTTGACCTTCATCACCCTGACCTGGTGACGTTTGAGGAAATTCGACGACTTCATCGGTTAACGACAATGGTTCTACCTCTCCTGGAAACGTTAAACCATCGCTGATTGTTGCTATGGAATTTGTCGACGTGAGAACGTCCTGCCCTGGTGATCCAGTGTCACTGTTCTTATCCATTGACGAATCACTTTTAAGTTTATGTGATTTGGATCTTTCTGTCGCCTGCTTTCGACCATGTTCCTCACGTGCGGGACACTGCCACTGGTTGGATTGTAGCCGGAGGCGTGCCCTGCTTCGGACGTATATCGATCTTATTATTAGTATATATAGCACAACTAATGCAAGGAAATGGACCGACCCGTATATAAACATTACTGTTTTGTATGCCAGGTGCCACATCCTTCCCCCTCCAGATGGGACGTTGATGCACAGTCTTCCTGTAACGTTCCCGTTCCACTTGGTCACGGCCACTGACCCGTATACCACTACAGACGGGAGTGCTATAACGACTCCGGCAAACACGATGAGAACAAGGGCGAACTTTTTCCATCTAAGCGTCATCTGTGACTTAAACGGCGCACAAATCTTGAGGTAACGATCGATAGTTATGAGAAGAAGAAGATGAGAGGACATAGTAACAAATGCTATGCTTGAAAAAGCCATCATTTTACACACAATGTCACTATCAAAACGCAGGGGATTCACCTCCGTTATTATTTCAGATCCAGAACACACTGCGCTTGCACAAAGATCAAAAAGTGCGAGAAACGGTATAAAGAAGCGGTCCTCTCCTGAAGGATTTTTGCCAGACCAATATATATACATAACAAACGTGTTCCCCACAGTTCCCAGAAACAAATAGACGGAAATTATTATTAAAACTGGTCTCAGCTCCTTGGCAAGGAAATCACTCCAATAATCCAACATGTTTACATCTAATACTGTACTATTTCCAAACATCTCCATGACAGCAGCACAGGTAAAATCTAACACCATATATCAAACCGTTAACACCATATATCAGACATCTAACACCATATATCAAACATCCAACAGTCTCAATGCAAAGTCATCGCAACAAGTGAGCACAATGGCAATAATCCATTCAACGATACACCAAATATATACCAGATTGTAGGCGGAAACCTCCTACACTGCCCTTAGTGTACAGATCCGCCAACCCAGAAACCACTAAAACCACCACTTCCGTTTCTCTACAGAAGCACGAAATTATGTGACTATTGCCGTATATATACATGTAGCCTATGGGAAAACGTTTTTTAATAAAAAAAAAATAATCTTCAGGCATGATGGCTTCCTTTTGCATCATGAATACTTCCATTACTCGATTGTATAATTTGGTTGTCAATGAAAAAATGGAATTGTGGCAAGTTTTAGCAATTAGTGTCTTCTCTCTACACTTAACTATTTCTTCTATCTACGACACTTATAATAAGAAAAATGGCTACATGTTCATTTAGTACAAACAGTGAAGTTCATACGATGCCCTTCCTTGACAACCTACATGTCATAAAAATGACGGAACCTTCGGGGGGAAATGGGGATAACCGGAATGGATACTCCAAAAGTACAAAACAGTTTCAATGTAAAGAGAAGAAACAAGTAAAGACCAATTAAGAAAAACGACAACAGAGAAAGGTTAGGTGGTTAGCCTTATTTAAAGCGATTATTCGAAACCATCCAGATGGTACATCGCGATCATTGCATAGCAACAGTCTTAAAGCCTCCAATGGCTGACATCCTTGTACAGACGAAATACTTAAAGAAAACTTCACAAGGAGTGCAGCGTATCGTTTATCGGGAGAGAATGGGAGGTGTTTGAGGGTTGAAGTGGTGAACGACAAGGAAACCCATGAGGGAACAAATTCAACCCTAAACATTTAAATTGGCAATCACTGATAATGTCACACAGCAAAATCATGTTATTGACCCAGTTCATTCCAAAGTGTTTGACAGAGAACAACCTGTTCAAGCAACAGATAAAAGAAGCCGTCTGGGTACGCCAAAGTACAAGGGCCAGTTCTAAATCAAGAATGAGGCTCATTGACTCTCGGACATCTATGACTAGGAATTACAAAACGTAATCAAATCGATTTGTCACTTGCTCGTCATTTTGTACAAAGTGTATATCGTAGCTGAATAAAATCGTCATTTCTTATTGTAATCCAGTATTTATTTTACATGTTAAGTGAACATGTACGATTTTACCGGTCACTTGTCTGATGAAGGGGACAAAGTACATATTGTAAATCACACACATTCATTTATCTTGTTGTGTTACTGTGTATAACATAAAATGTTTGTGTGTATTATTTATCGTTGTTTGAAGACATTTAGATCGTTTCGTGGAACAAACTGTTATGGATACGCCATACAAACAAACAGTATACAAAAGGAAATGCGTTGTATTTATTTTCGTAGTTACATAGCAGCCACGAAAACCACGAATGTTCATCCACAACGAACATTTTAATTTTATGACATACAATATGTGAAGCTGTACACGATCTATATTTATCGACCTGAAGGAAATGTTTCGAAAAAGGTTAATGAATTATTCTATAATATGTTGGTTTGAATATATATGTTGAGTCGGGCCTCATGCAGTGTCGGACCCGCTGGATACCTGCTGTTGTATGTGGGCACCTGATGCATGCTGGGAATGTCAGACCTCAGGCGGGATGGCTATATGGACAAGTAACAATATATATATATTTCGGGAATGCCCGACCCCTCCCTCAAGCTCGGATGTGGTCAACCAATGCACTGGACCAGTCGTCATTGTTAAAAAAACCACAGCAGCAAATATAGTTCAACGAATCATTCCAAAAATGTATTTCTTGCCCGTTTTTGTTTTCCATTGTTTGAATTGACCCTTGTTACCGAGTGTAGTAAACAAAACACCGCGGTCTCTAAGTCTATTCACTGTTAGTTCTGTTTACGTTCTAACCACTATTTAAAAATAACGATTGCCTAATTAAGAAAACAACTTTATACATTGACATATAGTTATTAATATGTTAGATGGTCTATGGAAAAAGGAAATACCACGTGCTGTGGAATAGTATCTGAAGTAGTGGGCTGAAGTAAGGAGCGAATTAGTTAATGGGAGTTTGTTATTCGAATTACTAAACTACTGCCAGCAGCGGGTTGGTGAGTCGAATAACAAAATGGCTGGATTCGTTATTCAACTAGTTCTAATCTCCTTGAAAAAACTAATCACTTACCATCAACATGTTAATTATAGCGAGTTACTGATTTGAAAAACTACACCGCTGCCAACTCCAGCCCGCTAAAGTATGGTGTTTTCAGCCCTAATACTGCTGCATGTGTGGTACATTGTTGATATGTTGGTCCCTGCAACATGTAGGCATTCGGGTCTCTCAGCTAGAGGTGATTTTGACTGTTAATGTTAAAATATTACTTTCCCCATATTGTGTTTATACTGTAATAAGGATATTGATTGGTTTATTATCACACACGGGACCTTCATAAGCCAGTGTTATTTTAAACAAATCTGCAACCATAAATGTTTTTGTTTTGCTTCTTCATTTCATTTTGTTTTTTTATGAATAGATTTATTGTGACATTTCGCATTCTGTCAAATTAAAGTATTGCACTTTTGAGAGAGCCATACATTGTATAATGTTTGTACAGTTTGTGCCAAATCCGTTTGCTTTAGTTTGGCAATGAAATATCTTTAAATTACAAGTAAATTGAAATGCCTGCTCTTAACATGTAAAGGACATGACACGCAGTTTCTGATGTTGTTTCCTATCGTACAAAATACATTTCAAAGCTTAAGATATAGACATAGTAACACCTTGATAAGTTACACATACGGTAGTTAATTATTTAACTTGTTACAATTAAATGTTAACTAAAACTAACATCAACAGCTTGGCTGTAAAACGCCTGGTAGTGTCCTTCAAATATCAAATCATCGTTGCTGTAGTTCAACTGAAGAGTGCTACCTTAAAGGAACGAGAACTTATCTTACCGTCGGCTTGAATTGCTGTATTTCCACAGATAAATACAGTTATAATATGTTACTTAGTTTAAACTGTTTACATCGTGATAGAAATATATCTGACATGTAATTAAAAAGTGCTCAGCTCCCGTCTTACTTATGTTTAGCGATCATATATACAGCGAAACCACATCTCAAGCTTCTACAGAGTGGTTTCCCACGATATTGGACCCACTAAGACATTGTACAGAAATCGCCATGGTGTGCAGTAGTACAGGTAGTCTTGTTTCCAATTAATGATCAGATCGACTACTTATCTCATTAAATTAAAGCTGTTTATTTTCATTTACTCAACACAAACAAACTCACAACGTCGTATTTGGTTATTGCTCCTTTGTTTAATTCATTATAATACTTACATTCTCACACATTGTGTAATATTCGTGTGTACACATATTAAACATGAAATAGTGACACGTTCAAGTAACCGTATAGTGTTTTATACATACATGTTTAGCTTCCTGATACTTTAAAACAATATATGGTAAATCATTCATAATCGAATAACAATCATCGATGTAGTCCAGTTGCACTGAATATAAAAGTGAACTTCCTGTATACATTAAATATACGACAATGATATTGAAAACTGTACCGATTAATATACAATTAAGTGTTTAAGATTACGTGTATCAGACAAAGCTCATAGTCGGGTAAAGAGAGATTCGGCAAAAGGTTTTACAAACAAGTCGTACGTCTGTTATGATGTTTATCATTAAGATTTAAACACTTTCTGAGATATATTTTACAATGCGATAAGAATTATTTTTTACATTAAAACGCTTTATGAGATATGTTTTACAATGAGACCATGTGACATTGATAAACTAGTTTGTTAAGGTAAACCATGGAGCTCTGGCATAAAGGTAGACACCTCCCGCAGCGTTGACTGCGCCGAGCTTATTGTAAATACAACCACAGAAAAATGGTGCTTTACAACCTCCCATCGTGCCTCTGTTTCGGCTTCCGGAATAGACTCGATCTCGAATAAAGCGTCTACTAGACCTGGAAAACTGCTTCCGGCGTAGGAATCAACACTACTCTCCGCAAATAGGATGTGTCTGAAGTCAAGTAGAGCAGAGTACATGTACACATTTAACATGGTTTTGATTAAAAAATGAAACTTTTTTTACAGATATACATTAAATTTAAACTTTTGACAATCGGAACGGTGGTACGGAAAACTTAATCCCCACGAATTTCTATAAGCAGGGAAACAAGATAATACTGAAATGATAACACTTATAAAATTTGGTAAGAGAAACAGTATGTCAAAAATGAATTACACTGTACCATACTAATTGGTGTCAGATTGGTGTCAACTACAACTGAAACAGAGGTGGCGGTGCGTTCAACCCCTTGATTTAAGAAAAGGTTCCTTGATACCATTGAAAAAGTACAAAGCAAAAAAGACGAGGAGTTCCGGAAGGGTAAGCGTCTTTCTGCTTTAGCGTTGACACTCGCCATGTAAATGTAGGTAACATCCAAACACTTCCGGAATAAACCACAATATCATACAGTATTATATAAGTGCATACTATATTCTAAACGGCTTTGGCTAAAGACAATACATTGATTTGTATACTCACAAATATCTCAACTTGACTAAGGACGAAGTTAAAAAATCGTCTGAAGCTGAATGCTACATTTTGTGATATTTCTTAAAAGTTAAATGCTGTTTTTCGCAGGTAAGTTTTGCATTCGACTGCAACCGTCTTTGTGTTTTAGGAAACACACTAAAATTCGTATTGCTTAAGACCACGCTGTTCTTGTCAATAGAATGTCATATTCAGTAGTCAGAGCCAACCATAACACAGAAAAAATATAAAAAAATCTATATCTAGGTAGAAATTTGTCTGTTTACAACTAGAAAACTAACCTGGACTGCGGTCGACCTGGTAGTCCCGCGGGATCCAAAAACGCCCGCTCCATGAGAATCAGCTGGTCGTTAATACGGCGAATGGCGAACGGGCTATAAAGTAATTTTGTAAAGAATTATTGGTTGTATCTATCTGACTATAAATAAGTTTCTTAATGTATTTACTTATAATTGCATACGACTGAGCTACGAAGTAAAACATATGTAGTTTATAGAAATACTGGTAGTGGCAATCGTAGTATAAAGAAACGTTTATGTAAAATAAAAACGAAGCGAGCAGGGGTTCACAAAGATACCTTCGAACCTTTAAATGGCAAAATTTCTCTTTGACCCTAAACCTTGATAATTGACCACCAAATTTTGACATCCGTTGACGGGTTTGTGAGATACGCAAACTATTTACCCCTGTATCACGTACAGGTTATGGCAAGATTGCAGTGGGAAATATTTAAATGAATAACTGTAATATTACAGCAAAGGCACGCTACTAGTCATAGATCAAGATTTTTACGAAACAGATGTTAGTGATGCAATTTATACATGCAATACTAACCGCATGTTTTAATTATATACAAATTTGTCAAAGAATTTCAGGAATCGCCTAACAAGGAGGTAGTCATATATGGTATTGTCAATGTGTATATAGACCAATATGATGATTGGGATATCTACCATACACTGAATGAGAACAAATTACAGCATAACTTTCAACATTTTTGGGTATACTCTATATAGTGATTAAAATTTATAACAAAGAAGGCATTACTTACTCATTCTTGTTTACGTTGTCAACTAAAGTTTTGAATGTAGTTGCTTCAGAAGAAAAATTGCCTGTTGCATGCTGTATCCAATCTGAAAAGTGTAGACCATCATTAAAAGAAAAATGCACAGCAATGTACTACATCGTCAATTCACCAGGACAACATGTACCACATCACATATACCAAACGACAAAATATAAAGTGTATCACGTTGTCAATACACTAAGACAAAATGTATCATATTTTTAATACACAAGAATAAAATTTACTACATCGTTAATACACAAGGACAAATGTATCATATCGTCAATATAAAAAGCCAAAATGTAGCACACCGTCTATACGCGGATGCGTCAATACTAACAGTAAGAACATAATCGGAACCTCACACTCAATCAATACATGTTATGGAGTTTATCTGACCTTTTAGTTTTAGTTCACTATTTCAGAGCGTTTTCTAAGTATACACGAAGTTCTTGCTTGAAATATTCCAGGTGTGAACTGTCGTGATGTCTACCCCAGTTAAAGGTATCATTTTCTCTTTATATATTGACATAGGATTCGTTCTAGTTTGTAGACCGTGTGGTACTCTGTGGTACTGTGTGGTACTGCCTCCAAAAGAATTCTGACAAGCTTGCTGTGCGTAACATAACCTTTGCTCGCCTCACACGTTCTTGTAGCTGATAGATACGATTTATTGTTATCTACTTAGTAAATAGCTCATTTCAGTCACTGAGTTTACCTCTAAGTTACTGAGATTTCTCACCAAGTATACTTACCAAAGTTTATACCGTGACTTCTTAGAAGTGCTCCGTACTCTGTGTCCAAGGTGTTGACCAACGCCTGTAGATTGCTAGCAAAGTCTGTCACATCAAAAGGAATTATGAGAGAGTCTGCAAGACTCCTCACCAGTTCTGCTGTAGTTTGAGCAACAGCTTGGTGACTCTGTAGAAAGACAAAGCATCAATTAATACAGAGGTGTTCCCATTAGTACAGGACCAAAACCCTAAACAATTGGAGAAATAGCGATAATGACCATGTATGAAATCTATCAAATGATTCATTAAAACTGTGAAAATAACACAATAAACGTTATCTATTAAACCTATAAAAATGACATATTAAAAGTAGGAAAAATATCCCGATGTTTCTAGACAAACTATATTGCCGTTTCCTATCCGCTAGACGGCCTGAAAACTAGCATGTAACACTATGATGTATTCAGTAAGCATTCAAATTGACTCTATCAACTGTTCTTCAGGAAGCTTAAGGGTATCATCCTCTGCTTCGTCGACAACTCCCGCAAATACATCTGAGGAAATCATGTACAGGCACGTATAAGATTTGGTACTAGCAGCGTAACATCATACATCAAATGTTATTATTTAACGTGATATCGACACACGAGGAGAAAGCTGGGTTGATGACGGGGTCTGCGAACAAAAGGAAGATTGCTAAATACTAATATCATATAAAATATCTCATTGGAAATAAGTTTTCGAACGGAAGAAGTTAATTTGTGTTATTGCGTCATATTTTCAAAGAACGAGCATACTGTTTCAAGCTTAATAACAGGTCAGTTAAAAAGCACAAATAGATTTAAAATAAATAAAATTGCATTGTATTTGGTTATTAATTTCATTTAATTCTGTTTTAGATTTACTCTTTGAAATATCCACATGTCAAATGTTTTCATTTTTAATCAATTCTATTTTTACCATGTCTCTTTTAATATTAAAAACTGACCTTACCTTGAATCCCCTATCTATGAGTTGATCCACGGCGTAAAACGTCTCGTACACAGTGTGGTACAGAGGATAGGACCCGAGTTTGTAGGTATTCTGTAAGAAAACAACTTACAACAATTATCTTCATTATCATTAGAATAAATCTTTGCGATGTGAAATGTCTCATTCACACTTACCAGAGGGAAGTTTCTTGAATGAGAATTAATTATTTATTAAAAAGAACATGCCGAGTTGGAAGTTCTTTTTGTTTCATAAGAAGCATTACACTACATTAAGTATGATATTTCAACATATAACACTACATTAATATGTTCAGCTTACCTGATCAAAAACATACTTAAATAATTCTTGTTAGGTTTACATAATTCATAGAGTAAGAACAGCGCTTACCTGATCACAAACATACATGGAAAATCCTAGTTAGTTTAATATAATTTATGGAGTAAGAACAGCGCTTACCTGATCATAAACAAACATGGACAATCCTAGTTAGTTTTATATAATTTATAGAGTAAAAAGAAAGCTTACCTGATAACATACATACACGAATATTTCCAGCTAGTTTATACTATTTATAGAGTAAGAATAGAGCTTACCTGATCACAATATACAGTGTACATGGATAATCGTAGAGTGGGACTAAGCTTACCTGATCACAATATACAGTGTACATGGATAATCGTAGAGTGGGACAAAGCTTACCTGATCAACATATACAGTGTACATGGATAATCGTAGAGTGGGACTAAGCTTACCTGATCAACATATACAGTGTAAATGGATAATCCTAGAGTGGGACTAAGCTTACCTGATCAACATATACAGTGTACATGGATAATCGTAGAGCGGGACGAAGCTTACCGTGTCGTACGTGTACTGGAAGTCCACACATGGAATGCCAGCATGCTGTATAAACCCAGCATAGTCACTGCCCGCACCGAGCGTCCCAATACTGCTCCCCAGGGTAAAGGTTCACACAACCACATCGGTAAAGGTTCACACAACCACATCGGTAAAGGTTCACACAACCACATCGGTAAAGGTTCACACAACCACACCGGTAAAGGTTCACACAACCACATCGGTAAAGGTTCACACAACCACACCGGTAAAGGTTCACACAAACACATCGGTAAAGGTTCACACAATCACATCGGTAAAGGTTCACACAACCACATTGGTAAAGGTTCACAAATCCATGAACATCGGTAATAGAATGTATGGGACAGGAGAAAATAAAAATAAAATGATTTAGTTACATTTTCTTTGTGATAACAATCATTCATTCCATTGATAATTTTAAACATATAGAGGATATTCAATTAAATTTCCGTTGAATATTACGTATGATTTACGAGTATGACAATTTTCTGATATATCGCCCCTTAACTGAAGGACATTCCTTATGTATTAATGGTCAAGCTTTATCGGAACCCAGAATTCTTGCATCACTTCAGGTATGCGTTTCGATCTTATGTTAAGAGTTGTTTGACAGTGACTATAGGTCAGATGTAATATTTCTGTCCTAAACGTTAACACAATTCGGGGTGTTTGTTAACTGTATACTTGCTGTGGTTTTGATTTGTCCTGAACGGGGAAGCTCTTTAGCCATTTATCGTAGACCGTATGTAAACCTTGGTTCACGTCCTCAGCATCAGGATTGGGCACCTACAAATAACCAAGGGATACTATATCTTACAGAACTTCACCACCAACAATTAACTGGATTGGGCACCTACTAATAACCAAGGGATACATATATCTTACAGAACTTCACCACCAACAATTAACAGAATTGGGCACCTACTAATAACCAAGGGATACATGTATATATATCTTACAGAACTTCACCAACAATTAACAGGATTGGGCACCTACTAATAACCAAGGGATATATATATCTTACAGAACTTCACCTACAATAAACAGGATTGGGCAACTAC
>JAUMHH010211237.1:0-12724 GCA_032359455.1 Chlamys rubida | reverse complement strand
CCCTAACCCTAACCCTAACCCTAACCCTAACCCTAACCCTAACCCTAACCCTAACCCTAACCCTAACCCTAACCCTAATCCTAACCCTAACCCTAACCCTAACCCTAACCCTAATCCTAACCCTAATCCTAACCCTAACCCTACCCTAACCCTAACCTTCTTTATCTTCAGGGGGTTAGGAAATGTTCCCTGGGGGTTAGCAAGAACCCTCCTAGGCCCCTTAACATCCATTAATATATATCTAACCGACTAGGGTTAGGGGGGTATTTATATTTTTTTTTTTTATTTTTTCTTTATTTTTTTCTTTCTTATTTTATTTATTCCTGTTTTCTTTAAGTCTTTCTTTGTCGTTGGGTAGATGATTCAGATGGCATTTAAGTCTGTCGTTCTCGTTGGGTAGAGCAAATGCATCGCGGCCACACCAGGAACAGTTGAATTCGTTAGAAATCTGAAAATACATTAAAAAAAAATCCGTCAAACTTCTACTCAAAGGGACACAACTCCTAGGACCTCGTTTAGGGCTTAGTAAGTATACCTTTCACATGTGTACGAGCGTGTGTAACGAATGTTTACAAAATGGTTGTGAATGAAATACCTTACACTCTACAGTGTGCGATAACCACTACGGTGGCAGTGTATATATATATATAAATCAACCGTCCAGATATAGGACCTTTAAATGTCTGTACTTGAATTGTAACGTCAGGCGAGCTTGACAGACATTCTCTGTACATTTTTCTTAATAATGTATGATGCCCACTGTTACTGATAACACTCCATATTAAATTGATCAATACACTATTCAGTCACTACTCACTCTGATAACTACCAAAATGTAGTGACGGATAAGCTTGAGTACTATTTTTATTCAATCACACAACTGTGAAGAAAAAAAGGATGGTCTTCTTGAGTGGCTTTTTTATGACATGAATCTTTAGTTATACTGTTGGTTTCTTTTTTTTTGTTTTTTTTTGTCTTTTGTTTTTGTTTTTTACAGATATCAGTAAATTGTAATAGTTTTCATCATGTACATAATTACGTCAAGCATACCATTCTTTCCATCAATCCTCTGATAATATATGGGCTCCTCAGTCCTGATGTTGAAGTGTATACGACCGTAGCAGCCACGGTCTCCTTCAATTTAATTATCAGTCTGACCCACCGTAGCAGCTTCTGTGCATTCTCAAATTTCATTCATTTGTCATTTCACGAATCCTCTTAATGTCAATGGAATAAAAATAAATAGATAAAATTTGAGATTACAATGAAGCTACTTTTTATGTTTCAATTTTGAAACCGAATTAGGTGATATTTTCTCATTCTGAAATACAGTATCAAAATGAAAACAGACAAGTAAAATATGACAAATATAGATTTTATTATTTATAATGTTGTTTTATGTGTCATAGCCCTTGTCCTCGGTCTCCTTGATCTGGGCGGAGAGGGTGTACTGTACACCCCTCTCAGCGCCCGTGTTCCCATGCGTGGTGAGGAAGGAGCGGAGGTATGAGGGGACCAGACAAATGGTACAGCAGGAGGTGGTAGTAACAAGGTCAGCTTTGCCATGATAAGGGCAAAGACACCTCCCCCTAACAACAGATTGGCTGAAATGCATATGTTGAAACCTGTAAACAATGAACATATGAATCAATTACTTATCTTTAAAGGATGTCAAAGGAGTAAAATCTATATCAAGATTAGTTTTCTATCAATATGACTGAATGGTATTGACATGTTCTGGGGTGGGTTTTTTTTGCGCATTTTTTTTCTGTTACCTTTTAAAGACAAGATGAAAACTATTTTCTGGAACATTATAGTTTCGTAACTACCAAATATCCATCCTTGTCTTCTAGTTCTGATCCCATTATTGATTCATAGTATTCAGTTGAATCGAAAGAGTTTCCAAATGAAACGTTTTCTTCTTCATGAGGAGAGATATTTTCAGAGATTGTTGTTGGTCTGTATATACCTGCATTAAGCACACAATTTTCTTTCTGAGTTCTACTTTTACGGTTTCTGTGTAGTTTTTTAACAAGCACTACGATAATAAAAGTAAAAATTGCAAAGGGTACTAGTAATAGAAGGAGTAAATACTGTACATTTTCATTAATATTCGACATGCAGTTGTTGTGATCCATGCAATTCATGCATTGCGTACTTAATGTGTACGGGTCCTCGGTGGAATCAGTTATTTCCAGTTCAGACGATACAGAAGATTTGGTAGGTCCTGTAGATGTTGTGTCGATTGAGGTTGTGTCGGTTAAGGTTGTGTCTGGCGGTATTGAAGATTTGAGGAGGTCATCAGAGGTTGTGTCGGTCAAGGTTGTATGGTGCGATACTGGAGGTTCGATGAGCGTAGCAGAGGTTGTGTCAATCGATGTGGTGTCGGGCGATACTGTAGATTTGAGGGGTCCTAAAGTGGTTCTTTCGGTCGATGTTGTGTTGGGAGGTATTGACGATTTGATAGGTCCTGCAGAGTTTGTGCCGTTAAAGGTTGTGTCGGACGGTATTGAAGATTTCAGGGTGACGGCAGAGGTTGAGACGCCTGAAGAGGACTGGGTTATTTTCAATGGGTTTTCGGTACTCTGAACATCTTTAAGAAAATAAAATGACTTTGTTAAGCATAGGCCCTAGAGTATGAGATTATTACAGCATAGTTTTCCCCCCACAATTTTACTATCAAAATCATGACAAATGACACAATTTTTTATTTATTTTTTTCTCTCTTCACATTATTACATTATAATTTATAACAGATACTTTGTTGTTATCTTTTCCACAATTTAACTACTATTTGATAGGGTTTATTCATATCCCGCATTTTATTCAATATTTTCTAAATAATTGGGAAAATATTTAATTTTATTTGTTTTTATAAATTCTGTAAAAAAAAATGGAGTCTGTGAAGGTTATTTTGGAAGTACTCTGAACATCTTCAAGAAAATAAAATAACTTTGTTAAACATAGACCCTAAAGTATACGAGATTAATACATTATAGTTTTCCCACAAAATCTACTATCTAGATCATTACAAATGAAACAACTTTTGTTTCTTTTCCGCAATTTAATTAATTGGATCATGAAAAAAAATAAAAAAAAATAAAAAAAATAAAAAAAATAATCATAATTATGACACATGATATTTTTTTCTACTTACCACATTCTTTCGCTGGCTGTCCAGTCATGTATAGGGTCAGTCCCTTGACACAGGGAAAATGTCGATACTGCTCCTCGGATTGGAGAAACACATTCGTGTGTTTATAAGGTTATAAGTCCCCCATACAAAGTAGACGTCTTCATAGTAGTGATGCATGTGCATCGTGATGTACGGCAGTCCCAGTACTCGTTAAGGGGCTTGCAACATCTGCACAATGATGCACACACAACAATACAACTCAAGCCAACCAACACACTAATCTGTCCGCTGAACATTTTGGAATGATTAAAAATTTTGGAAACTTGCTCGTTTTATTTTTCCAGTTGACACTATCAGAATTAATTTATTTGTTCTTCTTTCAGCGACTGTCCTGTCTAATCAAGGTGTGGGGCATTAACTGATAACCTGGATGTTATTTCATGTTGACCCTCAAAATTTAGACTGACCTGATCGTTCACTGTACATTTGACACCCTCATACATTATTATCATTTTATTTATTTTAACTTCTAGAACGTCCTCACTAATCAGTGGGAAAATAAACTGATACCCGTGTGCGTTGTTTCGTTTTGTGGTCGCAAATTAGGTGTGAATGAGATACATGACATTTTTCTGTATACAAAAACGCTCGGCAGGAAGTGAAATACACTTTGTGTATAATGTCTCTCTGTTACGGTGTCTTCTCTAATTAACAAATTAATGAAAACTGATCTGTTTTTCAGAGTTATACACATTCATTTGATTATAAGAACTGAAAGGGTGAGTTGACCCTAGCCCGCTCCTTATCTCTCCGTGATGATATATGAAATATCTATGTGTATTGTTTGCTCTGTAACAATTTCGTACTGACCAGAGACCACCTATGAGGTGTCCCCACTGAATAAAATAGGAGGTCATTGACATTCTCTACACACACGGTCTTAGTTGATAAATGCATTGACCGTGATAGTCATATAAGGGCAAGGACCTCTGAAATAGACTATCCCTTTTTGTTAAAGGGACCCCCAAATAATGACCTTGGGCACTGTTCAAAAGGCGATGTCTTCACCTAAAAGATTCTAATGAACAAATCATCTTGCTTCCCTCCAAAAATCTTGCAGAATGATTGGTTCCACATAATTCTATCAATAAACTAGTGGTGATAATAAAACTAATAACCACCTTACTGTCGGCCCAGTCTTAACCAAAAAAAAAGAGAGAAGAAGAACGAGAAGAGCCGTCTTAACCCCCACAAAACAAAGAACAACCATGGCTTCCAACTACGAAATAACCAATACGCAACTTGTCACTGCAGTACGGGAGTACGGAGATTTATTGGGAACCTCTATTACAAGCGATCCTTTTGAGAAGTATTTTAAGTAAGTATTTATTATTTTTTTTCTGGTTGTTTTTTAGCGGTGTTTTTTTTTTGTTTTTTTTGTTTGTTTTTGTTTTTGTTATCCATTTTAAATTCAATATATTATGTCTTGATTTTATTTTCATTTCTAGTGATTCCATTGTATGGGAGGACAGTATCGTTTTCTCAACATCAACGCCAAAAAAAAAGAGGACCCTTCATTTATCATCATTTCGGATGATGAGGAGACGCCTGAAATATATCAAAAGTAAGTACATTTTTTGTTGTATATTAATCTTGATGAGTTATGGCGCGTAAGGTACACTGATCATCTGTTTCAGATCGCCACATTGAAATGCTCTATATGTATGTGTGCGTTATATTACATGTACGTTTACACTCATGTCAGGTATGCATTGGTCAACATGTGTGTAATATTTATTTATAAATCACAATAACTTGAATATATCATGAGAACAAATTACAATAACGAAAGTACAAATTATTATAAGTAAACATGAAAAACCTACATGTTTTATATTCGCTGCATGACCAATTTAAATACTGATAATTTTTTTATTTTTTAACAAAAGTAAGTAGAACTTTGTTATATGTTTTTTTCAATTTCATTTAAGTATTTAAAAGTTCATTTTATTTAATGTTTGTAGGAAAATTGTGCTTAATAGAAGAGAAGACCTATCAAGAAAAAAAGAGACACTCAAGAACGAAAAACACGTATTGGAGCAGAAGCTGTTTGAAGTAGAAAAAGAACTAACAGCTCAACGCGTTGATTCAACAATAAATATAATAAAATCACTTACCTTGATATTTTCTTGAATTGTTTTTTATGATGGTAGTCTTTAACAGCAAATGGTGAATTCCAATGAAATTCAGAGGTAACTTGTGACGAATTCAAATGTTCAGTGAAATCACATGAGATGGAGTGTTGCTATGGAGTGTTGCTAACTCCTTAAATGTGTAGTCAAAGGTGAAATTCAACAGTAATCTGTGATGAATTCAAATACTCAGTGAAAACACGCGAGATGGATCGTTGGTAACTTATTCAATGTGTAGCCAAATAGTGATGTAGGAAGTTTGTCCTCGATAAAGATGTGATGTTTGTGAACGTAACAACATATACTTTATACAAATGCTTTTAAAATGGACATTTGGTCATTTATAGTATTGTACATATCACCATTGTAATAACAACAATATGAACTGATTGGTCAACGGTTTAATTTTTGAATTATAACAAAAACTAAATATCCAATCTAAAAGATCAGGTTAACCTAAACCCTGTCACCTCTGGAGGTCACACTATGTAGGGGACCGGAATTTCCCCACAGGTGTACCCCACAAGGTCATTGACCCTATTGTTTATTCTCAGGCAGTCTGTACAGGTTCTTTATTTAACACATTATCTTAGATACTAGGTTTTTTCTTCAGTGACCACGTTCTAATATATCTAATACACTAGCCACTGAACGCATTTTCCGACACCAAAGTTCATATTTTTTCTTCACACGATATGTGGGTTATTCCCCACTGACCGCATTTCCTGGTCAATGACCTCGGAACACCTGTACGCCACAAATTCAATAGACCATACACATCGATAACAATACGCATTTAAATCAATAACAATAGATTCACTTTGATGTATTGTCTTCGAACAATACCCTATAGAAATCAAACAATAGATCCATTGAATTTAAACAACAGATTCTTTTGTTTTGTTTTCTTACAGCCCCTTACGTACATACACACTACTGATATCCTTCTTTATTTGATACTACTGATATCCTTCTTTATTTGATAGACTTCTTTGGACTTCCTTTGAAAGGATGTCCGGCACTCTTAATATCTAACTACTATTTCCTG
Organism: Chlamys rubida; assembly: GCA_032359455.1. Taxonomy (NCBI): domain Eukaryota; kingdom Metazoa; phylum Mollusca; class Bivalvia; order Pectinida; family Pectinidae; genus Chlamys; species Chlamys rubida. The sequence continues at coordinate 6,348 of JAUMHH010211237.1, read as the reverse complement.
TGAATACAAAAGTTAAAAGATACATTTAACATGTGTCCTTACTAGGATGTATATCCACACATTTTATATTGATTTAGTTTATATTAAAACGCGAAATCCCCATCATGAAAATTTGGAAAAGTTGCCAAGTATGTCAAGACAACTTTAGTCAAAGGTCATGTACACTCAAGAAACATGTATATAGGAACTTTCCACACTCGACACATTCTATAATCAACCAATAAATGCAAACTACATAATAAATAACAAAGGCACATGGTACTACATTAAATGAAAAACTTTAATGAGAAACGTAAGAAATTGAATACTTTTAAAATAAAATAAAGAAGAATATGTTACAAGCATTGACGCAGTTTTGGAAAGTTTGAGATTATTGATGAGGTACATATCTTTGTGGTGCTCTCCGTCTCCGATAGCCATATCTTCTGAGGTAACGTAGTCTGCGAATTGTCATTTTACACGCGGATTCCTCTACAAATGTATCGCTTTACGATATCTATTATTTAAAATATCTCTGATTGTTCCAAAAATACCTCCATTATTTAAAATGTCTCTGATTGTTCCAAAAAGAACTTCCTCATACAACTCGATGTGTACGAAAACATACACATGCACTGTCACACACAACACTAAAAAACAAAACAAAACAAACAAACTAGTCTCTTTTAAAAATAACAATTGAAGAATCGGAACTAGCCATACTAGGAAAATCTTGCATGGGTAAGTCCGGTAATTGACGAACTGTAGATGTTTTACAGCAAAGTACTCCTCGTTTTTTGTAACACACCACCACCACCAATATACCGAGTCCTAATATTCCTAACAAGATTGTAGAAGTGTAGTCTGCAAAACAATTAACGGAACTATGTTATATTTGTATGTTACTATTAACATACTTTGCATGTACAATTGTACATTAAAGAATTTAATTTTGATTTTAATTTAGAATGTGATTTTTGTATAATGTTAAAAATCATATATATCTCTTTACTGATGTCATACACATTTACGAGTTCACGTACCTACTGCTTTCCTTTTATCACTTTCAGATAACGATGTAGATGTGTTGGTTGTTGTCTCCATGCTAGTATACACGCAAGTGTAATATTTTAAGAGATGTGTAATAGGTTGGAATGCATACATACCAGTGATTAATGCAGAAACCAAGGTGGGTAGGTTAGATGTTTGGGTGGACGGGGAGGGATAGGTTGGGGTAGAGGCACCCCGGGTGGAAACGGCGGTGGACGGATTAACTACTAAGGTAGAGGCACTCCGGGTGGATGGGGACGGATGGATCAGGGTAGTGGCAGCTTTCCACTTGCATTTGTTTGGACCAGCATTAGCATGGTTCAACTCATTACCTCAAACCACAAAGGACACATGGCACAGTGTGATGGAGGAATTCAAGTCCAGATTCATCACAATTGATTGGCAAAGCCCCCAGATGCTTATTGAGAATGAAACATTTAACAAGCTGTGTCTCTTAGCAGGCCAACCTATGGAAGACTTTCACTGTTCATTGTTGGAAAAGGGCCAATTAATCAGAAAACCAGAACATGAAATTCTAGCAAGGTTCATAAGTGGATTGCCACAGGAGCTAGCATTCTTCGTCCGTGCAGGGAACCCTAAGGACCTGTCTGCTGCCTTAATAGCTGCAAAAATGGGAGAAAGCTGTGGCTACCGTAAACACAGAGAGGATTCTACTGGGGTATTATGTGCAATGTCTTTTACGAAAAGTGTTGAACCTCCACAGAAACAACAGGAAATAAGTGACTTAAAAGTTCAGGTGGAGAAACTTACTACCCTTGTTGAGGCTATGGCTGCTAAACAATTTCCCAAACATTCACAATCTTCACAATCCCAACCTGGCTCCAGGCCTTATCACCAGCCTCGCCAGCAATCAACCTCCGGTCAACAACAGCTTACACATGATGGTAATTCTCGTCGTTTACTTGAATGCTTTGCTTGCCATGGTCTTGGTCACCCTAAACGGCTATGTAATTGGAATGGGATTGGAGAATCAGCCTCAGGTCTGCAGTGCCAGCTTTGCCAGCAGTGGGGCCATCCAGCTACAGCTTGTAGATTCTTAAGCAATAATAATGGACCACAGGGAAACCAACAAACCCCGGGATGGCACAGACCCCCCTCCTCGGGAAACACAGTGTAAACTCCATACATGTGGGGTCTAATTCACACCAGGATGGCACAGAACCTCATTTTCTTTTTCTCCCTGTCAAAATTCATCAAATTCAAATATCTGCTCTTGTCGACACAGGCAGTTCTCTAAATGTTATCAGTGAAAATTTGTATGACAGTATACCACCTTACTTCAAAGATAACTTTCAACAGCTGCCTGACAAACAGATATTATTGGCTGACAATAAGAAGATAGCAATCATTGGAACTGCAACAATAACAATACAAGTAACTGGGTTTGTTCACCACATTCTAGTACATATTTTACCTTGTACCTCTCATCCATTGATTCTAGGAGTAAAATATCTACAGGACAAAGGAGTCACTCTAGATTTTGCTAATTCTACCTGTTCTTTTGATCCATCTCCAGTCACATGTACCAAAAGGATTGTTTTACCTCCAAATTCAGAAAATGTATTATGGGGAGCAGTACCAAAACACATACTATGTGGTTCACAGGGCATATGTTCTGGAAGTAGTTTTTGTGTTCACAAAAGCTTAATGGTTGCCAGGACATTAGTGACAGTTGCTAAGGATGGTGTAGTTCCAATTAAGATTTTAAATCCTACTTCAAATCCTGTTACTTTGCTGCATGGAAAAGTTTTGGCGAAGTTTGAACATTCATTGGATTATGATACTTTCCAGTTTTCTACTGACAGTGTGCAGAATGTACAGACGCCCACTGGCTCTGCGCATGAACACCATACAGGCATTCACAGCTCATTCGATTCACTGTTTCATATTCCAGAACACTTGACACCAACAGAGAATGAAAATCTTCAAGATTTGCTCCGTCGACACAAAGCGCTGTTTGTCACTCCTGAGTCACCAAACCTTGGCTACACTGAGCTTGTTACACACAAGATCCTCCTCAAACCAGATGTTAAGCCAAAGCATCAAAGACCCTATCGTCTTCCTCCAGATAAACGAGAAGTATTACGACATCAACTTGATGAACTGTTGGATCAAGGAATCATAGCACCAATTAGTGAGTCTGAACAGATCCTCATTACCAGTCCAGTGGTACTTGTATCCAAGAAGGATCACTCAAGTCAACCAAAACATCCAATTACCAAGACATCTAGCCTGTCTCAATTTAGATTCTGTGTAGATTTTAGATATCTCAATTCCCAAACTCAGACATTCCAATATCAAATTCCAAATCTCCAAGAACTCACAGAATCTTTTGCGGATAGAAAACCATCATACTTTACATCCATTGATTTGTCAAAGGGATTTTTTCAGATGCCAATTGACTCTGATAGTACTGGATTAACTGCATTCAACACCTGTTATGGAACATTCAAATTCCAAAGGCTCCCTATGGGTTTAAGCACAGCTCCAAGTAGTTTTCAGCTCCTGATGGACAAAGTTTTGAGAGGACTCACTTTTAAATCTTGCCTTTGTTACATTGACGATGTCCTCATTAGTTCACTAAATATGGAACAACACCTGAAAGATATTGAGGAAGTGTTCCAACGACTACAGGCAGCAGGGTTAAAGCTCAACCCCAAAAAGTGTTCCTTTGCTGAAAAGTCTTGCATTTTTCTCGGTCATCAGATCTCGGAGAATGGCATCTCTCCACCACCAGATCGAGTGGATGCCATAAAGAACATCAGTCCTCCGAAAGACGTGAGAGCTTTAAGGCGAATACTTGGATTGTTCAACTGGTTCAGGAAATTTATTCCTAACTATAGTGCAGAGGCCCAACCTTTGATACGTCTCACACAGTCGGGTGTCTCATTTTTCTGGACTAAGAAGCAACAAGATGCTCTTAATAGACTGAAGTCATTGCTGGCGAACTGCAATATTCTCGCATTTCCAGATTTTACCAAGACATTTTATCTCGGTGTTGACACATGTTCCAGAGGCATAGGTTATATGCTTTACCAAAAAGATGAATCAGCAGAACACTTTAGAGTGGTTCGCTTTGGATCAAAATCACTGAGGCGATGGCAAAGGTCATACGGACCAACAAAGTTGGAACTTCTAGGAATGGTAACGGCTATTCTGGATTGCGCATCGTACTTAAGAGGAGACAAGTTTATCGTGGAATGTGACCATCAAGCTCTTAAACCTTTATTTCAAAAACAAATGAGAGGAGCAATTTATGAGAGGTGGATCGCTATTCTCCAGCAATTCAACTTTGAAATTAGATACAAGCCAGCAACCCAGATGCAGGTGGCCGACACTCTTTCTCGATCTCCACAGAAATCTCTTGATTTCCAGAGTCCAGAGGAAGATGACCCTCACTTTCCCTACGTCACAGAGAAAACTGGGACTATTGTTTTACCTGAGGGTTACCAACTGAAAAGTTTGCTTGTTGACAGTTCTGATGAATCATCTTCGTTTCCCAATGAAGTCAACAATGTACAAATGTTAGCCCCAGTACCTTCACATCTGGATGTTTTGCAGAAACAATTTTCAGTTCCCATACATCAAGATCAGTTATATGATGCTGACACAGAGGATCAAGATTTTGATTGTGCTAGATTAACTAGGAAGAAAAAGAAATCAAAAAAGCAGACAGAGACAAAAAGTGGAAAAGAGTCCCCTGTAGAGGAAAGCACTCCTGGAGAACAGTCTGATTATGCATCTTCTATAGAATCAACACAGCAAGAACCAAGAGAAAGGACACTGTTCTTAAGTGATTCTCATGTAGACTCTACAGAGCGGGAGACAGTTAATCAAGATAACGCTTTCAATGAGCCTGAGCTACAAAATGATGCAATTTCTACAGGACAAAGCACAGAGGATTTCAATGACACAGATGTGGTACAATCTTCCTCTGCTAATTATGGTTCTGAAATGTCTGACAGAGTTCGCGATATGAACATTTTTTCACAAGGATCTTTTGACCTTGATACTGTTAAGAATCTACAACACAAAGACATAACATTGTGCCGCATAATCAACTATCTGCAAAAGGGAACTTTGCCTGCTTCTCAAAAGGATTCTAGGCGAATTATGTTAGAAAGTTCAGATTACATATTTGTAAATGACGTTTTGTTTCATTCGCGCATTTCCAAACGTAAAAGAACAAGACTCCTTCAACATTATCAGCTTGTTGTGCCTGAAGTAATGATAAAAGCTGTCATTGAACTACATCACAACTCCACTATGGCAGGACATGGTGGAATACACCATACTCTAGACAGCATAAAGGATTCTTATTATTTCCCATGTATGGCAACCCGCGTTGCAGAGTATGTAAGGTCGTGTCCACAATGTCAAGAACGGAAAGTGACTCGAGCACATACAAAAACAGGTATAGTTGCATTTCCCACACCATCTCGATCATTTGAGATTTGGCAACTTGACTTGTATGGGCCGGTACCTGTTTCCAGGAATGGAAATTCATATGTGTTTACCGCCGTGGACCAATTCAGCAAATACCTCTACGCTGTTCCTATCCGGAACAAGGACGCGGTTACAGTCTCGGAGGCAATGTACTCATTGATAACGACTTTTGGAACCTGTAACACTTTTGTGTCGGACCAAGGATCAGAGTTTCTTTCCACATGTACCAAGGAAGTCTGTCGTCTGCTTGATATAAAGCAGGAATTTACTCCAAGTTTCTCGCATCATTGTCTCGGTTCAGTGGAAAGAACACATCGAACACTAGCAGAGCGTTTGACACCTTTCATTCAAGATGGCCACCAGTGGGACAGAGTACTATCCTCTGTTGTTTTCTCCATGAACAATACAGTAAATGCAACATTAGGATATAGTCCGTTCGAAATAGTGTTTGGGTTTCGTCCCCACTTCCCGTTGTCTACTCACACACTTCCAGTTGAACTTCGCTCTCTTCCAAAAGACTACCATGAATATGTTCTGTCAATGGCAAAGCGTTTGGAGGTCATAAGACAGGAAGTGAACACATTTGCTGAATCAGCTAAGGCATCATATGTGGAAAGGGCAAATTCCAAGGTTCACCCCTTGAACCTTAGTGCTGGTGACTATGTGTACCTAAACAAGAAACCTACGGGTCAGGGTCAGAAGTTTCAACCACGTTATTCTGGTCCCTACGTCGTCAACAGTGTCATATCAGATCATCTTGTGCGTCTACTAGATAAAGATTCTGGAAAGCTTCTTCCACGTCCAATTCACAAGGATAGACTGAAAGTAGCATTTGTTCGCGTTCCAGAACCT
>JAUMHH010211226.1:0-12725 GCA_032359455.1 Chlamys rubida | reverse complement strand
GTTTGTGTTTTATATGTACTTGCCATCAAATTACATTTGTAATTATAATTGAGCAATAAAGTTGAATTGAATTGAATATATAGTTTTGTCTGAAATGCCGCAAAAATTTACCATAAGTAGTCGTTACCCTTTGCAAGTACTGGCTGCAAATACTAAACACTGGTAACTGTGAGGGCCTTTTACGATGAACTTGTAGAGCTTGCTAACTGGAAACCAAATTGTGAAGCAAACTGGATTTATCATCCGAGACGTGATTTGTTTGTGTGCGTTGGGTTTTTGAGGTGTGTAGTTGGCACAATGTGTACCAAATGATAAATATTTTTTGTTATTATATATACAACGTATATCGGATAATTTTATTCAGGAATTGATAAACATATCTTCAAAATGTTTGTTGTATAAGCACATTGTTGACCGTTTTGACCTACAATGGTAATTTACAAAACCGCTATTTAGAATATATAAATGTATTCTTGCGAAATATATATTGCAAGCACATAACCTTAATATAGAGACAGGTAGATATATTATGCACTTTATGTGATCTTGGAGAAGTCGAGGATGAGTTTCATTTCATTCTTATTTGTCCTGTATTTTTAGAATTAGGATTATCTCATATCAAGTCATATTATCGTTTTCGTCCTTCTGTGTTAAAATTAATAGAGCTACTGTCTAGCAAAAATTTAAAAACTTATTAGAAATTTAAGTAAGTACTTGATTCAAAAAGTTTACAAAACTATTTAAAAGTTTATAGACACCTTTGTTTTGCAGTTCGATCCATATAATGTAATCTTGTTTGGATGAAAAATGCAATAAAGTTGAATTGAATTGAAAATTTAATATGTATGAACTATCATATACTAGGAAATCATGTACTTATGAACAATGTCATATATCTTTTGTCTTGTCTTGTAAAAAAAATAAAAAAAAAAGTACTTGATTCAAGCAACTGTTGAGAGAAGTCGTATATTATGATATAAACGTCTTGTTACTGTATAATGTGATTGAGATCTATGTCTTTTACTTCACAATGAGTTATAATCTCATTTCATTATGTAATATGTAGTAATCATTCTACCTTCATGTTGAGGTTGTATGATTTACTTTGAAGTTTTGTTATTTCCTAGAAGTCTTGTTAGCTTAAGGCTTTATTTGTATTATTTCATAAACAACTAAATTGTACTTCATAAGAGTCCGCTAAGTTACCTTAGTTGTCCCCAACTTATGACTATTTCATGAATTTTAAATTATTATGTATGGAATTGAATCTATTGCATATGTCATCCGCCATTGTACAAGATATTCGTGAAGTATTGATCAATATATATATTTCTGTACGCCTATATGCAATGTGCATTTGGTAATAAATTGAATTGAAATTGACGCTGTGATATATTTTGTCCGTGGCTGTTGACGCTGTGATATATTTTGTCCGTGGCTGTTGACGCTGTGATATATTTTGTCCGTGATTGTTGACGCTGTGGTATATTTTGTCCGTAACTGTTAACGCTGTGGTAGATGTTGGGGTTTTTTTGCGTATTTGTTGGCGTTGTGGTATATCTTCCTTGGTTTATTGACGTTTTGGTAAATTCTGATTTGTTTTTTTTTAAATAACTCTTGAGGACATTTGTCCTTGTGTTGTGACGTGAACGTATACATCTACTTCTGTTGCACTTCCCACCGTTTGTAGCCGTATGAATTATTATGTTTATTTACCGTGAACAATACATGCAGATCAGATCAAATGGAAATCTATAACTACGTCAATTACATACACTACCCTGCTAATGCAGCTCTGTATTAGTGTTTCACTACGTTACACGTGCATCACACAGCTACAGAAATCATACAACATATAAAACAGTTTTTACAGAAACGTAAGCGGATAGGTAGAGCCAGCAGTACTGAACAAACAAGGTCCTGAATAAGTCATGGGATCCGATACTGCGGTTGTACTTTTTGATCGTTATTTTGAGACAGTTTGATTGCAGACTGCTCTCCAGAGAAAAGTTGTGCCACTAGAATGCACGTGTCTGACATGACAGCAACACAACTTGGCTTACTCTAAGATAGTCACTTAACGGAGCGTTCAGGGAAAATCAATGGCGACTGGGTCGTCGTCCGTTATTCAAGTTGATCTATGGGAGGATCATGGCGTTTCTGCTGGTATTTGAAGATTCTTGGCATTAAAAGTCCGTGTTAAACGGGCATTGTTACACTTTATTCGAGATGTTTGAAGTCCTTTCAGACTGGGCCGTTTAATAACGTTTTCGTATTTCCTCCGCGTTGTTGCGGCACACTGTACCGCCCGCGGCATTCGATTTCAACCTTGCAGAGAGGAAATACATAAAATCTTAACTGGGTTTTAAAAACGAATGTAAAATAACATTTGAGCTGAGCGTCCATGAAGAAGTTAAAATTGACAAATTTCAGATATCCAATCAATCAAATTACCTCATAGTATTGCATTTCTTTCGTTCCTCTTACTACTAATTATCGAAATTGTATGTGGATAGATTCTTTGTGTAAATTTTATTTTATGTGTAAGTAACCGCGAAGTACCAAGGCCGCGGTATAACGCGATCAATGTGCATAGAATATTTATTTACAGTTGCGAAATTCTGAAAACATATGCTAAATTATAAAATATTCAAGCAACGATCCATTAGTATTATAATCAACCAATGTTTGTTTTAAATTTAAATCACGTAAATTGAAGAATATCTCGAAAGGACTTCATTTCGAATAATTTAAACACCCAGTGGGAACTCTTTATTCCGTACTCGTACATTTTGAACAACACTGGCGCTGGTTGGCAAATGGAGTCAGACAGAAGATGCTTCATAATTTGGTGGTGATATATGATTTTGAATACATCATCGAGAAGAGTATTTTAACTAAAGGGAGATAACATAAAATTGGGAAGCAATTGGTAGCGTTATCTTTAATATTTATTGTCATATAAAAGAAATGGTGCACATTTAACTTAAGATCTTGTTTCTATATCGTACTATTATTTTCGTGTGGAATTGACATTTCTGCATAATGAAGGGAATTGTAATAAATATCTGTAAATAAATGGAACATGTCCACAAAATAGATTGAGTTTCCAAATATTCCATAAACTTTATAAACGTCTCCAAGAAGTATACAAGACGTATATTTCATTTAATAGCACTATAACTATGCAATGACAGTTGACACACGTTCAACACGCTTATTATTACCGGGCATAAGGTATAATGATGACCAGTACACGGTTTAACGATAAACAGTATTGTCATGACGATGACCGGTAAAAGGTTAACACAACTCGTGATATAACGCTCGCTGGTGTCATTTGCCACCTCGCTTACTGCCAACATACCTAAACGTCCCCTTTCTCTCTTTGTCACGACAAGAGTTATCGGTTTGGATATGTGACATTACTTGGATTTTAATGGCGGCTGTCATTGATGAAGCAGAAGACACTTACCCTTCCGGAACACCTGGTCTTATTGTCCTTGTGCCTGTTCAATGGTCGACATGTACATTGTAATTTTGTTCATATTTTGCCCTATAGTATTATCAATTTTAAGTTAGAATCATGATTGTGTTGACAATCGGTGTTCTCTTGTTTTGTATTTTTTACAGTTACTTAACATGTATCCCTTAATATATTGCTAAGGGCTTTTTACGCTAAAGATTCGTTAAACAGAATGTGACGGTATAACGAGATTTTTACCGTACAGCAACTCTTGTCAATGTTGCCCTTTTAACATTCGTTGAATTGTCTGCTCTCAGATTCTTGGAAACAATAAAACTAAGCCGTGGTTTTAGGGGCAACAGTCATGCTATGCGAACTCAGGAATTGCCTTGGAAATTCTCTCTTTCTTCCATAACACGCGCATGCACACCAGGGGACCAGTGCGGCACTGTAATGACGCTCGCCCCAGAACTGCAACTCAGCTTATGCGTTTTCCGTCTTAATGGCCTGACATTTTTTTTTCGAGAAAACGGCATTAAACGCTTATCAGACTATTTCGGAATTCCACAATTTAATTTCTTTGACAGACTTAAAGAGAATGAGGAAACAAAACCCGGACTTTTAGCAGATCGAGATGCTCCAGAGAATTTCATCGCGGGGTTTTCATTAACAGTGCGGTTTTAAAACGTCTGTTTTGTCTTGTGTATAGGTAAATTGCTCTATTGAGGCGACAAAAGATCAAACTAGCCGTCCAACCTTTTAGCAATCCTAAAGCAAGGTGTTCAGTAGGATCATTCTGGCATGTCAATGACGTCATCTCCAGGCTTTGTTAAGTAGCATAGCAATACACACTGTAGTGTTGTCACACCACTGACACAATCAGGAATCGATACGCAAAGACAGAAGCAGAAACTACCAAGAAAACTAACATCAAACTAAACGATATATGAGCTTGGTGAAAAAATTGGCGATTTCAAGGAATTCGTAAAGGCAAACGTTCCTTGCACCACACGTGGTACCCGTCCTCGTGTCTCTCGTCAAATCCATGGAAGTTTGTAGGTTACCGACTATCTAAAACACAGTCAAAACTAGATAACGAGAAAAAACTTAAATTGTGACAGTGTAGATCGCTGTTTTTTCTGTAGAGAACCCTGACTACAGTATTTATTTGTCTCGTAACACACTTTGTAGTAATAATATCGCACTCATCGACGCACTTTGTAATTATAATATCGCACTCATCGACGCACTTTGTAATAATGATCACACGGTACGCAGTTATTACAAAGGTGGTTGAAAAATTGTAGAAAAACATTTTATCTACGCAACGTTCATGATTATCATATAGATAGAATAAATCTAATTAAAAAAAAATTCAGTTAAATTCTCCATCATGTGATAAACATGATCTTGAAATGGTTTTCCTTTCGTGATAAACGACCCTTACTCCGATTTTTGATATTTTTTGTCTAGACAAAAACGATAAATTGAAAACTTCTGCAAATCTCGTTTCATCGATCTTGTACCAACGGTTAATTCATTCAAGATTCAGAGTACTATAAAATGTTTAAATGTGTCTGGTAAAGTATTCTTGAGGTGCTTTAAATTCTTGACCATTTTTAGTATGCAATTATGCTCTTTTTAAAATCATGTAAATGCTGGATAATGCGTGTTTGAAGTCAATCAGACGCCATCATGTTCCGAGCTTAACAATGGCGGACCTGTCATAAAGGGGAGACATAGTCGAGAATGACGCCTTCTCTCTCACTACTCTGTTACCATTATCTTAGTACAGTGTAGTGTTTCCATTCTGAAAATCGAAACTGGACTCATTACAGATCAATAGAAGAAGAATACTGCACAGCGTCAGTTTAACACACAAGAACGAAACCGGAACAACAATTCGATCATACCCAATGCAATTCAAAAATTAATTTTCATTTTGAATACTATTAACCAAAACGATTTCTCTTCAGCATCCATATGATGAACTAAAATCAGTATCCTTTTTTGTTTGTTCTTATATCGGAATTGAAAGAGGCTTCTGGGGAGGAAATAGGGAGGTGGTGTTTAACTTAGGATGACAAGGGGAGGAGTGAAGGGCGTGGGGGCTTCCTTGGGAGGACAAAGGGAGACAACTTGGGAGAAAAAGGGGATGTTCTTACCGTCATCGTTTGAAGTCCTTTAGATGTGTTCCAATCTGTCATACAAGAAGTTGATTATAGCAAAATAGCAGCTGGCGTTTTGATAGAAATCAATGAATCTTAGGATTAGAGGACATATATTTAATTTTGTAGATAATAATAAGCTTATATAAGAACGGCCTGCTTCTATCACGGAAATATGTTTAAGTGTGCGTAACGGGGATGCAGCTAAGTTGTTCTCTGTAACGTTCCCCTTAGCGTCAGTCCACCAGAGTCTGTATTCATGAAACCGTTCTCGTGCTCAAGCATGGATTTTGTGCTCAAGCCGAATCTTGGCCTACAGTGTAGGTATGTTATGAGCATTTTATTAGGACTTTCGCTGATCTTTTTGTCTTCTTTGATATAGGCTAGGGTTTGGTGGCATATTCATGAAACCGTTCTCATGCTAAAGCAAGAATTTTGTGCTCAAACTAACTGTCTTGCATCTCGCTTAAATCATGTCAAACGATCAAAAAGCTAAATGTAAATATTGAAAACATTTTTTGGTTTTAAGTCTCTTCAAATCGAACCATTTTGAGCACAAAATGTATATACTTGAGCACGAGAAAGGTTTCATGAATACGGGCCCAGTTCACGGCTCCGGGCTAGAAAAATGGATCAGAATAACATATAAACTCCTTAACATTCTGCTTCATTGTTCAAAGCTCTTTTCTACTGTATCCTTTGATACAGCACAGAAGATAATTGATTACCGATTCATCTCCCTCACTGTATTGTATATTGGATCTCTGTCCCACTAAAATATAAACATTCGAAAACAGCTGTTATTTTTACACCTAGTACACCTCCCGGAAACTATGGTACCGATCATCAGGTTCATCATTTGATTTGTGATTGGCGGTTCGGGGTTCGAATCCTCCTTTTTATTTTTACTCCAACAACACTGGAGTTAACTTTTGCTCGTTTATTTATTTATCTTCATAAAAAGTCCACACTGTTCGGATATCTTTTCAGAAATGACTTATTAAACCATTGTTCAGTAAACTGTTTCCTATACATAGTTACAAAGCAGGTCCTATATATACAGTTTGTTGCAGTGGGATGGGAATCATGAGTTTGCTTCTACTGGGTAAACCATATGTAACTGGAAGGATGCTGGTTGTTTTAACACCATCGCTACATTATAACGTAGGCTATACGACGAGGGTTGTCAATATAGACACCATTGGAAGATAAGCAATAATACAGATTTTGGTTTCTTCAACGTGGGTATTTATTGGAAAATTCCTATCATGGTTTTGCAGGAGTTAGTTCCTACAGCGTAAAAGGATAAATGAAGCAGATTCGAACTTAACACTAAAATACTATGCTGAAGGCACCCAGCACAGTACAACAGCTGGTCACATTATACTGACAACGGGTGAACCAGTTGTTGCGATATCCCTTAATACTGAACGTTAAGCGGGGAATATCAACTACCATTTTAAGGACTTTGGTATGTTCCGGCTTAGGGATAGAACCCATTGCCTTCCTCACTTGGATGAACGCTCAACACTAAAGACAAAAGTGAGGCCTTGCCAAGCAAGGTACTAGGAAACAAAGAGGGTTTTCAGGAAGTAGAGAACAAATACAAGGATCCCTAATGTTGCATTGGGGGCAATTGTGGTGTCTTCAATGTCCCCATAGCAGAAGAGACAGAATAAACCCCCCGATTCTGCAGGTCTATTTCACCAAAACCCTGCAGGGGAGTCAACAATATTGTGTTGCTGTTACAAATGTACAAAAAGTATTTAAAACAAATGATCACAAATTCATAATGTAACGTGCAATATTCTTTAAATTACATTTTAATAAATGGGAATACAGTCTGTTTTGATGTCATACTATACGTAGGAACTCCAACGAAAGTTTCACACTTTTCCCACGAAAACATGCTGTTCTCTCTAACGCGATTAATGAAATGCATGTATGTCCAGAGACCCAATGCTGTCATACATGTTGAAAAAATAAATCCATTCCTAAATAAAAAGTATTTTGTTTTTGAAATTCCTAGATAAACAATACTTTTTCTAAAACTAAAAAAAAACCAATATTTACCGAAATGATAAAGACCGGAACCGGAAGTTACAACTTTTGGTAGTTTGTCACTGTGATACCATATTGAAATTGCTTGTACATACATGGCCTCTAGTTAAACACTGTTAACATATTTCCGCCTCACAGTGACTGCCAGTTAAGTGTGAAACAGGACCACAAACGCTCAGCAATTGATTTTGTCTGTATTTATAAAGTAAACAAGTGTCACATTACGCTGGATTACTACTATTTGCATAACGAACGATCGAGCTTATGATTGATTGCTGCTCCGTATCAGATACCAGTCTAAGCCAGGTGTAAGCTACAGGGAGCGGGGGTGGGTAGTATAGAAAGGTCGGTCACAATGAAAATGGATAATTACGCTGACCTTATTGACGACAATCCTTTCCTTTGGTCGAGGGGGTGGCTTACTTTGTTAAAAATTAATGTTCTGGCTTTACCAATCATGAAAATAATCTGTTTGACCTTCATGTTGAAAGAGAACAAATATGTTCTCGGTTAAACGATCATGGCTCCGGGCTTAAAAATTTAATCAGTTTCTTAGCAACATTCAGTTGCATGTACACCTGTACATTTAAGGATTGACCTTTATTTTGACGGCGTCAGAATGAAGGTCAATCCTTATATTTACATTTTAAAAAATGTTTAAATGCTACATTACGCAGAAAAAATGTTGAAGCGGGTTGCCATGATGGTAACTACGGTAGCCATGATTGCTAGGACAATATAGTTCAAGTGACTCTGCATTGGATATATGAGTAAATTTAGAAAATACATTGTACGCAATGAACAACACTATTTGTTTCCCATCATGGTTTATAAATGGTAAATTAAGCAATGTGAGAAGCCCTTCGAACTTTCTATTCATTTGCAACGGTCGTCATGTACGCGCATTGACACACTACTCATGGAGTGACGTGGTCGAATGTTTCAGAACGAAGCCGCCATTGCTGACGTTACCGCCATAGAAATTTGAATGTGCATCCATGATATAAGAATTTTGTCAGCATTCTTTTATTATATGATTAAACATTATAGATCCCGAATATGTTCTTTGTATGAACCAAGCATTGGTTGTCATTGGACTGTTATCTTGCTGAGGCGTGAACGGCGCCATATTTGAAACAAGTACAGTATCAATCCGCCGAGCCTTTTTTCACTGCGTATACGCTAATTTATACGCAATCAGAGTTTACTATGCTGAAGAAGGGAGACATGTAAATATTCATAAATACGCTGGACTACCTTGAACGCCAAGACGAAGGCTTACGCCAACCTGGCGTCTTCAGCATGAATGATCCAAACGCATACGCAACAAAGAAATATTGACTTGCCCTGTTTATAAATGAGTCCTGGTTAAGTTTGTGTCTGACCGAGGATGTGATACGAAAGCGGTCGTAATATGTTAAATTGCGTGACGGCGTTAGTATAGAAATGGAGCGCCATTCCAATACGAAAAATCAATGTCCTCCTTAAGTCCATGCCCAGACGAAAAGTCACTGGCAGCAGATCTAGAACAGATGGGGGCACACCAGGTACTGATGGCTTAATTTTCGATTTTGTTATCAGATACCTGGGCGCCATGTTTGATTTAGGACGTAATGCTACCTTTCTTTTTTTCTTTCCAAATCATGATTTTGGTTTGTTTTGTTTGTGTTTTACGTCATTTAACAGCTATGGTCATTTAAGGACGTGCCAGGTTTTTGTAGTGGAGGAAAGCCGGAGTTCCCGGAGAAAAACCACCGACCTACGGCCAGTACCTGGCGACTACTGCACGTAGGCCTCGAACTCGCGATCCAGTGGTGGAGGGCTAGTGGTAACAGAATGTCAGACGCCTTAACCACTTGGCCACCGCAGTCCCTTTTAAACATTGATCTTTAGATGATTACTCTATATTATAAAGACAAATATAAATCTTTCACATTCATAAGGATTGAATTATTTTTCAATCTCATAGCTCTACGAAAGCAATTTATCCTGGTAAAGCTTATTGAGGAACTTGCAGTGGAAAAGTAAATATAGGAGTATGGAAATATAATACCTCATATTTGCGGCTGATCGTGTGTTTTATGTTACCAAAATAAGGACCGTGTCTGAATGTTCTGCAGTATTTTACGTTTATTTGTGAACGGGTCGTGTAAAGGTAATTGTTCTGGCAATGCCGGAACAGAAAAGGTCTGGCTTGCTTTATTTGAAACTAAATATTCTGACCTCTTCCTCCAGAATCAAATGGTCCTCCCCTAACCTATGTTGTGTAGTTCCATCTGCGGGCCAGGTTTACGTTTGTCCTCGTTAACAACCAATAGTGTCCAGGTGCAAAAGAACACGTGAAAAGGGAACCATTTTACTAGAGTTTGTTTGGTGTGTTTGTGCCTTACGTCCTATTAACAGCTATGGTCTTTTAAGGAATTGCCAAGCGTTGATGGTGGAGGAAAGCCGGACTTCCGGGAGAAAAACCACCGACCTACGGCCAGTACCTGAAGTAATGAGGTCATCAAATCAATATATTTTTTAAACACTCACAATATCAAGGCATGGAAAGGGATAATGAAATAATTCTGGTTGGACCCCAAATAGTCGCCTCTTTCCATCATGAAGTGGGATACAGTAGGTCTCCTTGTTTGCTTAACTTAGGATGTATTTAATTCATAGACAGAAGCATTTTGGATTAAGAAATTTGTGATTGGATAAAAGTGGATATACTTTAATCCGTATCTACAGAATTTCAATCAAACAATTCAATACACAATTACTGACTGAAATATTACATTATTAAGAAGATCTACAATCACTACAACGGGAAGTCACTATCTGCTCAAAATAACCAAATATCAATTTGGAACACTCCGATAAAAGCAATGCTTATCTATATGGAAACAGATGTAAGCGTCCAAAGTGTTCTAAATGTCATTTATGTAGTCTGGCAATGTGTATAGTTTTAGAACCATGAAGGAAGTAAATTATATAGTGTACCGCTAATGGGTAAAGAAACGCAATCGACCACTTAATACATCTTGCCTGGTCCGTGTGTTCGGATGTCTGATCGGTGGCAAAACATATCTGTCCGTTTATGGAAACAGACAACGCATGACAGCAGTGTCAGTAAGACGTACAGTTCCGGTCTTGTAAACAATTTGTGTATCACTGCATCTCCACTTCACGCATGCGTAGATGTATTCTTCCACACGGAACCTCGTGGTACAGATGTATACATGTATGTGACATCTGTTAAAGTCATGTACGCGTACCTGTATGTATGTGTGACGTAGAGGTTTCACAGTGAGCGATGTCTGTTGATCGTGTTTAAGTGTAACTGGATTTAGTTCATTTTCAAATTGTTCTAAGACACGAGGTTTCGGTGTCTTTAAACAATTCCAAAATTGATTAATTCGAGTTCGGTGAACATCATAACAAACTGTTATGAGTTTATGGACCTTTCTTCTCTTATACATGTAACGTCCATATCAATTCTTAAAAAGACATGTTTCCTAAAGCAATATATATAATTTTGTTTCCGATCAGGAAAACGATTGCCTTGAGACATAACGTCAGTGACTCGTCAAAATAAAAGATGATGGCGCAAAACATTGTTACTTGACATCACGATAAAAGATTGAGTAGTAAAGTTTGGTAAATTCGAATTCTTGCCAACAGGAATCAAGAGGTTTCAAAGCAAAATAAATCCTTAAAAACACATCAATCTTATTTGTCTAAACAAATTACATCAGATGTTGAATTTGTTTTAGTATTTTATCTCTAACCAGCCTTTGATCAACCGGTCCCAGGGTGTTACCCGCTTTGAGGTATTCAAAAATGTTTACTAACTCCTAGCAGGTTTATGTAATGAGCAAAAGAGTGCACAAAAAGGTCAACGTAGGAATTTTCATTTCCGCTCAAACAAAGCGGCTTGTATGCAATACAAGATTTGTCGAAATCTATGCGTCCCATGCTGCACGTGACAGCACGTGATGAGAGCCCTCCGCGTGTAGCCTCGCGCAACACCTGTCACTAGCTAATCAGATAAGATCTACTTCACAGGTATTTTTACAATTGACATACCTTAGTTCGCGTAGGTTGTCGTATGATTGACATCGATATAGGGATATAGAGGAGAATCAAATGGACAAGCTGCTGCTGTAAAGACGTGTGGTGTACTCTTAAGTATTTAGTTTAGCATATAACCTTAAGTCTGGCGTATTATTGTTGATGACAGTCGGTGTATCTATAACATCTCCAAATAATCGATGTCATTGGGGGATTTTATTCCGTTGGTAACACGCTGACATTCCATGGGCAGGGTTTAAATCCCTAAGTCATCGTATTATAGAAGTTACAGATTATAATTCTTTTTCATGTCCAAGGGTGTAGGATAGGGCAATTTTTCATCAATGTTTTTTCAAATTAGGTAAAACCCGAGGTATGCCAATGGTTTTGCGCCAATTTGAAAATCCCAAGGGTGGAATTTCCTTTTTCTACATCCCTGGACATAAAGACTATTTTTCTCCCATTCCATTCAAAATATTAGCTCAAAAATTACAACAAATACAACAAAAAGACATTGCAATTTCCGCATTGTTCATGAGTTCTAGACGTCACGTCATTGTTGTCCCATTGCGACGCCCTGCACGTGAAATAGGATGTAAGCTAGACGTTTCTCATATACCCTCCCTTCCCTTGACAGCTCCCGTCATATAAGCACATGAGTTCGAGAAAAAGAGTTTTTCCCCTACCCACACAACCTCATTAATCTTGTAAATGGTTTGCGATGGGTGCTACAGTGTCTGTGCAGAACAGTTTTGTTCAATAGCCTATAGGTAGAGTATAAATGGTTTGGTATGTACAATGTAGCATTCAATTACGGTCGCACTTTGGGAAAAAGCTCCACTATAAAACAGAATATCAATTCAACCCAACCCTACATCCCTACCTGTACACACTCAACCCCTACACTCCCCAACCCTACATCCCGACCTGTACACACTCTACCCCTACCCTCCCCACCCCTACATCCCCACCTG
>JAUMHH010211215.1:0-12726 GCA_032359455.1 Chlamys rubida | reverse complement strand
ACATGCAATGTATTTATGGCACAAAGACATTTGTGTCTATTGCTTAATAAAAACATTAGCATGTGTCATTCTTAACTGAAGTTATTAAAAATGTAACGAAACATCATTGTTACACGAAAGGACAACTCAAAAAGTAAAACAAAAACACAAGGAAAAATAAAAACTATCGAAATGGTTTGGCCTACAGCATCTTATAGTATTAATGATGTCTGTTATTTTGATTTAGGTCTCCTCGGATCATTTGAGCTTTAATTTTACCATTGTGTAATGTTGTATTTCCAAACAGTTCCAATATACGACATTTCGGATCTAATTACAACACTATCATAATCAAATATAAATATTATATTAGAACTGTTTTCAAACAAACTATTATCAGTAAATTACAACAGCTAGTAGCAGTACCTCCATAGCAAAAATTAAAAAAAATGTCAATCTTTTTTTCCCTTTAAAAAGACGAAGTTATTATCTTGTACAACACTGATTGTCTGATCTATGCGAAATAGAGTATTTCGTAAAAAAAACATATAAATAGCATAGTGTGATCACACAACAGCAATATCTAAACTCAAAATTGGTACGAAAACACAAAAACAAAAACAGCTACAGAGGAGGCATTATAAACATGTACAGGAGTATTTAACTTACGTCATTTATCTTTCAGATGGAATAAAGCCGCCTTGACGACAAAATTCTGATAATTTATTATCTTATAACTTCGTACGTGGCATTATATGTTAGAACGATACCTTCTTGTTTAACCCCTATTAAATAATCTTGTGATTATTGGCTTACATGACATTCATTCATATTTCACTTTTGACATTATCAAATTTATGCTCGGTCACTGTCTCAATGTAGGTAAATGTCAAGAGATGATTTGTATTAAAACATCTGAGGGTCAGAGTACTCCACTGGCGTGTTTTTTTTCAGACTAATTGACACAGAAAGATTTGTGTCTGTATATTATTGATATAATATATCACAAAAAGAAATGTTAGAGGACTTTGGTATTTTGAGTTTATTATTTTGATAATCATCTTTACATTGTATCAACACAGGACTGGACATTTAGGCTAAGTAATTATTTGGATATCAAAGAGATTAATTAAAAGGTCAATCTTAAATACCCTACATACTCCCTTTATTTGCGCCATTGACAAATATTGTGGTTATATCAATAACTATCGTATTGCTTCATTAGTTTTTGTACGTTGCAGTAATCAATCATAAATATACTTAATTCATATCCCCTTTCATTGGCACATATTCAAACACGCACACACACACACGCCTTCATTTATCCTTGTTTGCATAAAAATCGTGAGAACAGTTTAGTTCCTAGTTGAAAATTTCTTCAAGTTCAACTGCGATTTTTTTTTAATTTTTTCAAATAATTACCTATATCGATCGTTTATACCTACCTTAGCTTGAAATCAGGGACACTACCAGACACCTTTACAGAAGCTGTTTACCTCGATCTTTACCTTCAACATAACCAAAATGGACAGCTTACTATATAACCGCACGATAAGAGTGGCTTTTTCGATTTTCTGATTCTGAACTACCCCTTTCTTGACAGTAACATCCCTGCTTTCCCATCTACTTGTTAACTTGTCGCAGCAGATTCGGTATCCATGGGCTTACTCCATATATCACGATTTCCGTGCCTGAAGTCGATCGTTAACAAACTAAATACTAGGTTTTTGGAGATGCCGGTTGATGAAAACACATGTCGTCATCAATATGTCACTGGGAAATATTCTAGAACATTCTCTGATATGAATATCCATTTTTATTATGCTCATAAATTTGTCGTGTTGTTTTGTTGTAATAACCCCTGTTCTCACTTTGAGAACGCGCTATTGATATGATTTGACCTAGATTTACATGATGGGTGTCGACGATGAACCAGAAGCCGTTTACCCTTCCGGAACACCTGGTCTTTTTTCAAGGATCAAAATGTAAATTCAAATACATGGAGCAGCGCTAACATCATTAGAAAGTAGATAAAAATGACTATGTCACACATGTGATGCAGGAAACGTTAAACGTCTTTGACGTGTTATGTCATACTATGCTGACGAGAAGAAGACAAAATTAACGTTTGTTATGCTATCCCATTTTCAATAAAACGCACAGAATAGGTTTTGGGAAGATAATACAACACTTTGTTTTAACAATGCCAGTTAGTCTCACCCCATTTTAGCATATATTAGAAACTACATATAAAACTACTGGCAGAGTCAAGTCTGTCACATTAATCGGTCAGCTTTGTGTGAGAACAGTACAAGACAGAGTAAGACCTAGATGCTTATCAACACGACATTTACATAAACAAATTATAATACAAACAACCGTGCATAGTGACGTGATGTAAATAAATATCAAATTACGCAGGAAACTAATATTCTAAGATGTTCATGACTCTTAAATAACTAATTTTAAAATAGCCCTTCTATTTATCTTCCATTTCGTGCACTACGGTACCATAATAATGATATAGTGTGCAGTTATATCTGAGATAGTGTACTACAAAGCAAGATGACTTCTCCTTTGAAACACATTGACATCCGTTTTAGGACAGTTGTCTGAATCCCCACAATCAGACAGTGGTATGCAAATTCAATTTGTAGAGATATGATGGTAAAAATGCTCGGAACTGGTTTGATAATTCCTCTGCTTAGGATTCAATTTTGTTTTCGACTCTTCTTAAAATGCAATTCTGTAAGATTATAGACAGGATTGTTACGAACGTGATAGTTGTAATCGATACCAAAACGTGTGTCGGCAATGTTGCTGCTGGCATTCCAGTATCTTCTAAAAGCTTTGTCTCATTCATAAATTGTCTGCCTCTTTCTCGGAATTTTTCCATTGAGAAATATTCTGTCTGCGTTTTCATTCATAAGTACTGGTATCACAAATTCCATTCAGAAATATCAGAACATCTGCCTTCCTGATTGAATTTGCAGTGAATGGCAGACGTAGATCCTAGCTGATATTTACACTACTACGACGTCTGTGCCGTTAGAAAAGAATCAATCAGTGCCCATCTGCCTAAATCATACAGAAATGATGGGGCCGATTTATTACCGTCATAACCCTAATGGGCCACGGCGAGGCAACGACGCATGCGTAGAGATTACGGCGCAGAGACTAAATTAGATAAAATAACTATTTTCACTGTACTGGTGGAGGATAGACGGCCATTCTGGCGGGATCCTATTGTCTCCCTATCTCGATCAAACGCTGGTACCGGCTAACAGCCCAGTAGGAGTAACCCATTAGTCTTCTCCGACACTACATCGTTCATTCAGCTTTATTTATCAGTTGATTGAACCCTAGTCTATTGATCACAACGAGGACTATTATTTATACAATATCTTCGGAATATATCTGTACGTATAAATACAATTGATCAACAGTAAGTCCTGTCGTTTTTTCCGTAATCAGTGAAACTGCGTGCAGAGTCCAAAGACTCAATAATCTGGGGTGCAAACTAATTTGGGTTTGCGGAATCGAGATTCTTGGGTTCGAAATGGTTTGAAATGGGTTCACAGGTTCAAGACTCTGAGGTTCAAAATTATTTAAAATTTGGGTCACAGAATTGAGCTTCTGAGTGCAAAGTTATTTT
This sequence comes from Chlamys rubida, assembly GCA_032359455.1. Classification (NCBI taxonomy): domain Eukaryota; kingdom Metazoa; phylum Mollusca; class Bivalvia; order Pectinida; family Pectinidae; genus Chlamys; species Chlamys rubida. Next base: position 9,092 of record JAUMHH010211215.1, on the reverse strand, counting down.
TAATAAAAATAATTTTAAAAAACCTATTGTTTCTGCATTAGGTAGTGATCCTACACTGTATCATTCCAAGCCCATTAAACACAATATACACACACGATGATTATCATACACGTAACGGTTATGACCCAGTTCCTTTTATAATTTCTCATAAAACGTTGCCGGTCTATCTAGCTGGAGATCGTGTTGACAGAGGAGTTTCAATCACTGCCTTATTTCAAGATGTATCGGTGATCGATGTGTAGGAGCCTAGAAGCGCGTGCAATGTACCTAGCAGGTTAAAAGCCTGTCACCTTCCGGAGGCGTTAACAACAGCGAATGGAGCGGATCAAGCTATTGGCAGAAACAAAACAAAAACCGATCTCGGCGCAACACCCTTTCCGCAGATTTTATACTCGGCTAATTGAATAGAAATATTGTTTCAAAGCGGCGCAGAACTGTTACATTTTTGTGGAACACGAGCATGATAATTTTATTAGCGGAGCGAACTTCTCCCTATCTAGTTTACATTGAAGTACATGCGGTATCTCCCCAGCTTCTTTGGGCGGTATCTGCACATGATTGTTTGTCTGTATGTCTGTCTGTTTGTCTTTTTCGTTGCCCCTTAAAGGCTTTTGCCATAATTTGTTAACGATATATGTTTGTTTGTTGAACTGATATTAATTATAAATTCATTTACAATAAGGAGGCACGGTAGTCTAGTGGTAGGACGCCGGGCTCGTGACCGAAGGGTTGCGGGTTCGTGTCACGTCACGGCACTGTGTTTTATCTTTGAGCAAGATACTTTACTCCGCTTGTTCCAGTCTACTCAGCTGTAAATGAGTTCGTGGTTGGGCAGCGCTAGAATTGTTGAATGCTAGCTGTTAGCGCCGAAATGGCAGCTCCGGCTGTATATTGACTGGTTGCAAAGGCCCTATAACCATGGATAATAATTTGTGAACCACTTTGAAACGACCTACGAACTAGGTTGTGATAAAGCGGTATATAAGAACCTCAAATGATTATTATTTATTTATTATTATTATTTTAATCATAACACATGCACCAATGTATATTGTAGATAATAAAGTAACAAGTTCATATGTAAAGGAAAATATCAAACAAACACACAAGAGTGACCACTGAGACTGTCTGCCTTCTTAGGCTTCTTCAGTACATCAAGTCAGAACTACTCCTATTACAGAAATTTGTGCATACCAATGTTTTAAGTGTCCTATTTGCTTAAGGAAGTAATATCAGAAGGTTTAGTCCAACTAATTCCTATCTTGATTTTTTCATTCCCGTCATTGGGACCTGTACAAGTCTATGTCGGGTTCCAGTCTGCTGGTTTGTATGGAGGTGCTGCTGTCGACACTATTGATTTAATGTCCCAGCCATTAGACCCTGGCCATGGTCAGATTATATATTTATTTATGTCTAGACCTCTACATCTCTTGTGGAGATCTCTTGTATCTGTATCTGTAACAAACGCTATTTTAACCCAGTTACACTTGTACCTGCCTGCAGGTGTTACCTGGGTTACAGTAATGGTTGGGGGTCACAATAATGGTTGTAATAATAATACAGTATCTACAGTATTTTGAACTTTTTTTTACTAATACTTCCATCAATTGGCTTGGATAACGTGGTCATTGATGTCAATGAAATATTGTTAACTCATTCACCCCTGAAGACACATTTGAACTCTTCCAAATCAAAGGTTGGAATAGATCATTATGAATTTTCAGGGGTGAATGAGTTAAAGTCGAAATGAAAAACTGCCTGTGCTAGCTATATATGGTCTCCCACAGATTATGGTCACCATTAGACAGATACTGTAGTTAATAGTCAATTATCACTGGCCCTCCACCTCTACCACTGGGTCGCGGGTTCAAGGCCTACATGGGGCAGTCGCCAGGTACTTTCACCGCGTATTTGTTGCCTGAAAAAAATATACAAATTATAAACAAACAGGGAATTTATGTTCATTCTGATAGAGAATTAGACAGAACATTTGACCATTAAAGGTGTTGTAAAATTTAAAATTTACCAATTTTTGTGCTAGAAACAAAACCGGGGCGAAATGTTGACCTCAAATTTGACCTCGTGAAAAACAAGCACCATATAGTTCAGGTAACAGACATTAGATAAGGTGTTGATAAATTTCTAGGTCAGATGCCGACCACCTTGCAATGACAGAAGACCACCTTGCAATGACAGAACCGGTACATCATTAGCAGTGCTATGTAGCCATACACAAGGTTCTCCCTAGATTTTTTTTAAGCTGATATGTTTCATTTGATCGTTGAAGAAGGGCACAGCACTGTAGCATACTCAACAATACCATATCAAATTTAGTTCAATTATGCACCTAGGTCATGCGAACCTTAATTTCTAGCTGTGGAGGGGCATGCCCGCCTCAAAAGTAGATGATTGTTGCTATGGGAATGCACAAAAATCATAGTAAAATGCCTGAGTTACATATTCCTGAGTTACATATTTTACCGGTATATGTATGTAAAACCAAGGGCCTTGTGGACACATTAACTTTATATAAAGTGTCCTTTCGTAACATTTAATGTTGTTATAGAAAAAGCTAGACATGTTATAAACATTAAAGCACTTTTCAGTTTCAATGTTTATAACAAGTCTAGCGCATTCATAACATCACAGACAGTTATGAATTGGCACATCCTCCAAAGTTCATTTATCGATTTAGATAACGTAGCGTTTGTTTTCTTGCTTATTATCTGCTAAATTATATTACCAGGGAATTTTACTATGATTTTAGTCACTTCACATGGAAATATCTATCTTATTTTGAGGCTAGTAAGCCTCTCTACAGGTAGTAAAAGAGAAATTAAGCTCCGGATGACCTTGGTATATATATGAACTTCAGATAATAATTGTCATTTCATAATATACATTTTGGTCGCTTAAGAGAATGACATGTTGTAAGTCCGTTGAACTATTTTTATGAAGACATATCGGCCTTAATGTCTTATTATTTACTACATTAACCTCGCTATGGATCTTTTTAATAGCTAATGTACAAGTTCAATATATCCAAACTACATATATAAGTTCTGATCTTTAATTGGGGTATTTGAATATGAATTTTCATGGAGTTGAAATTTAGGGTGACTATATATAGCCTCCTTCAGGGGGCCTGTTGAACCTAATTAAGCTGATACGACAGAGTGGATTTCTACCTGAAGCTGACAGGGCTCCGTATCAGCTAAATGGCCTGGAGAGAGCCCTATTACACCAGCATTGATATAATAATAATATACAATAATATACAGCATTTGATATGCTCTGGTAAACTGGTTTTAATTGATTTCATCAATATTTTAATTTGAGACACATTGTTCTTGTTTTCATATACATTTATTTCGGGGAGACAGCGAATTGTGGTTATTAATATTTTAACAAGAGAGGCTGTGTGCGTTGTTTGACCAGGGTGACCTTGTGATCTGTTGACTCCCTGATGGCATTGGTAACTGTTAGGCGACACAGCTTATATTGATTAAATATATCAATATATCCGTAAGTGATAGTATAAGCTATGTAATTTGCATGTTGTGCCGTTGTAATAGAGGTCTCTGAACGAACATGATATTTTTATATACGAATACCCCCCCCCAAAAAAAAAGGAAAAAAAAGAATTTGGTAATTTTGGTATATTAAGTATGGCAATGCATAGCTTTGGGGGCATTGTGGCTTGGTTTTGTCCAAAAGACAAGGAAATGTGGATATTAACTATTTCACAGATGAATCCCCGGTGATAAATTTCTGATTTCCTCATGACAAGGACTCCCTAGCCTACATACAGGGCTTTTGGAGGGTTGAATTCCTACTGTAAAAGAAAGCCTGATGAACTCATTCACCCCTGAATGATCAGTTAATAGAACCTTGCATGACATAACTGATTTGGGACAACAAGTTATTATAAAATGTTTGTGATAGATAAACTTGAACACACTTGAATGTAGTTCTTATCAGGTAAGTTTAAGAGTAATACTCTTGGACACATCATCTTGGAATGGCTGCTATATAGTCCCAGATACTAAAGCCTAACACTTCATGTTATATATTTGCCTGTACGTAAGGATTCACTCGGAAGATATTTCCATAAAAATGTTTAAAGGAGGTTTATTAATTTTGACTGTATTGGCTCTATTTAAGGCTATTTTCTTTGTTTGACAGACATACGACAGCGAAACATTGGACCTAAAGCGAGCGAAGAGTGAAGATAGTGCTAGTACATCGAGCAGTGGATCATGGGCAGATTCAGTGTCAGGGATGCGTGGACTGTCTGCCTTCCGACCATGGTCACCGAGCTTGCTCATAGCGCTCAAGGATGGAAAACTTTTACCAGCGGCGCCCAACATCATGAGGGAAGGGTAGGTTTATAAATAAAGTCATTCAAATATATCCTGGCTCTAGAATCCTGAAACAAACTTATAAAGACTGACATCAAATTGACATAGTTCTGGTATATAATTGTCGAGGAAAAGGTATAAAAAGGGATTTCAATTTGTAAAAATTATCTTACGAAGTATTTGAAATTGAGGAAAACCAAAAATTAAGAAAATTACCTTGAATTCATAATTTTGAAAATCATTTTAATCTGTGAACTGATAAATAGAATTGTTAGCTTAATTGAGAAATTTCTTTGGAAATTGAGAATTTTCTGTGGAGAATGACATGTTTAATTTCTGTGTTTTTGTTTTTTCAATCAGACTAAGTGGCATCCCCCCACCATATCTACACACAGGGCCCCCAGTTCTGCTCCACCCTGAGAGAGTTATCCCCCTTTCAGAATCATCTAGGTGAGTTCTCTCCTCATAATAGATAAAAGATTGACTTTAACCCTTTCGCCATTGTAGACAATAATGGACTTGTCCAAATAAATGTATGGTAGAGTCTATTAAAGTTACCTAGGGGTGAAAGGGTTAAAGATTCCTGTACCGCTGCCAAAAAGTGAAACTATGCATTCGAAAACATATTTTGTTTGCATGACTATAGCTTGGATAAATCCTTTATGAAAAGAAAATTATACCTTGCAGGACTTTTTAGAAAACATGATGGAGGTAAAATAAACAAAACATAATCAACAAACATGTTCTGAGTGTAAAATAAAATGCGGGACCAGACTGGCATTCAAACCCTGGACTTCAGATTGTTAAACCGATTGAGCTACCTGGACTACGGAAGTGTATGAGCCCGAATGTACAGTTATAGCCAGACAGATGTTAAGGGGAGGTCACTGTATGTAGGGAAAAAGGCATTGCAATGGGACAGGGATCTTTAAGCCTGACATGGTTTGCCCCCATAAAAAAAACACACTTTCATTTGCTGTGGTGACATTGGTTTATATTCACAGCCAAGCATCTTCTGTCCTATATCTATCTAGCTGTGGTAAATTGGGGTAGTTCCAGCACATACCTTTATATCTGCTTCAGATGTCACGCTTGCATGATTTTAACTGACCTTGGGTTTAAGTTTACCTGTCAAAATTAGATATGTCAGGGACTGCTGAAAAATTCGACGTTTGCATGTCCTGGTAGCGTGCAGTGTTAAAACCCAAGTTAACCGAAACTTTCACCACAAGTACAGGTTCAAAATTACTGATTTTATGGCAAGATCTCTTATGATTAGCAACCCAAGCAGAAACCAGCGAGGTTTTCTATATGACCTGATTCCTGGCTAGAATTATCAGGTGGGTTGGGATTAGAAGCTGTGGTTCTGTATGTGTTGGGCAAGGCAGAGCTATATACCACATTTTACCTGTTATAAGACCCATGTAAAACTTGAATGATTGGTGTCACCCTTACCACGCTTTAGTTCAAATAGGTAAAAATCAGCCATGCATAGTACACAATGTAACAAGAAAATTGGGAAATAATCATGTTTTTTGGGTGAATCGCGTTTTGAGACTTCTAACAGTGCAGATAATTTCTACTTGAGTAACTATCTACAGGAAGATTTATCTGTGCTAAAGACAGCAACCTGGATAGACTACAAGTAACTAACCCATTTGGGTAGGCAACAGACTACCTACATCGACGGTATACCCGGGTAGACTACGGTACATTTAACTGTAACCCGTACAGAATACCGCTCCTTATAAAACTTCACAGATATCATAGGTGTGTAGACGACAGACTACCTACATTCATACAGACACTATACCTGGGTAGACTAGATTTAGCAGTAAGTGTTGTGATTAGCGAATGTTGACCTGGCTGTGTGGTATTCACTGAGATTACAATCTGTACAAGGTCAGAACATTAACTGCGCCCAGTAGGCCAATCCTGTAGAGCATGGTTAGATTGACCACTTATTGAAACCAGTTATCATGCAAGGCCCTTACATAGACATCAAATTAATGGGCTCACAGTTATGTTCCCATAGAGCACACCTTTTTCGCTATAAACTCAATTCTTCTAAATGAGGAATTTATTTAATAAATTTCAATATCTTACAGTTTGCAACTTGTGTCTTTTTATAAAATTAGATTTTGAATTTTAGTTTCTACCCTCGGCAGACCATGTTTTTGTCTCCCCCACCCACAACCAATAGTGATTTATAAAGGTGTATAAGGGTCAGGATTAGACTTAGCCAGAGATTTTCTTTGGATAGAGCCTCTCCAAGTTATCCAACATTAAAATCCTTTGTCATTGTGACACCTGTCTCATCTGTCTTGATCACGGAATCAATATGTCATTTTCAAAATACAAAAAAATCCTGTCATAAATTTGTAGTACATGCATAGACTGTATGTCTGAAAAGCCATCCTATAGAACTAAATACACAGGTTCTTAGCTGAAAAAATTGTTATTGAAATGTCGGTCTTGATTCATTGCAGCGTTTTGTCATAAAGTTCACCTGGAGTAAAACATAGCGAAATTCTCTAGGCGTGCATTTTTATATTGAGCTTAACCCATTCACCCCTTAGTCAAATTTGAACCTTACCAAATCAAAGATTGGGCAAATCCAGTTTAGATATGTAGGGTTTAAGGAGTTAACATTGATGCTATATATAGAACTAACCAAGAAGAATACAATTTTAATGCACAAATATCCTGATGTACCTTTACTTTAAATCTCTGGAAATAGTAGGTAGCTGAAGGTAATAATGAAGTATTAATTAATGACGAAAGGCACGGATATATGGCAGCTATTAATTTCCGATTAATTAATTAAACTGGCTTTTTCAGCCATTTCTAAGAGAAGGATTCGAGAAAATTAAAAATAGAAAGGAAATGGTAAAGATATTTCAATTGTACTTATTTTTTTGCTGTGATTGGTCGAAGCTAATAGGAATTCAATATGATATGCAATTTTTGGGGAAATGCATATTTGGACTTGTTCTGCTTTTTTCAAAGCAGAACAATAGAATAAGCATTTTGCAATATTTCAATATGCACTTTAACCCTTTCACCACTGTAGACCATAATGTACTCATCCAGATCAATGCATGGTAGAGTCTACTAAAGTTACATAGGGGTGAAAGGGTTAAAGGACCTGTAAATTTAATCTTGGACTACACCCTCAGTGAATACACATTTTAGCACAGTTTGGCTGGCCTTAGTAAAAGGCTATATATAGATGTACTGTAAAATGCACAGTTTGTTGGGCGCCCATGTCACCTATGCGTGACATTGATATCATACGATGTTCTGTTTGTTTACCTTCCGATAACTGTTATCAATTCTGATGTGTTGTATCTGTACCTTTATTTAGTAATTATGCAAAATGTTAGCATTGTTTTGACTGACAAAGTAAAAGATTGGGTCTTGTTTTTATCCTTAAAATGTTCTTACTTTATCATCCTGCTGATTTCAAAATGTATAAAAAAATGTCCATTTCGGAGAAGATTTTTGAAAACTGTAAACATATGGAGTTTTACAGTATGTTATGTTGAGAAGCTAACACTGGATGTGTCATGTACTCTGCACCGAAGCCTCAATGTCATTTTTATAAAGTACAAAAAAGGGATGTGCATACTATGCTGATAAATACTATCTTGTGGTATTTTATCAGTACTCAACGTGATCTAAATTAACTCATTCGCTCCTAAAGACATATTTGAACTCTTCCAATTCAAAGGTTGGAATAGTTAATTATGAAATTTCAAGGGAGAATGAGTTAAAAACCCATTGCCAGTGATCTGAGGACTCGCTGGCAGTAAATTATCAAAAAATTTAACATGAGAAAATTAAAATACTTATAAACTTGGAGTAATGTTATCAGAGAGATTGTTATGATAACTACATGTCCTTCCCACATGGTTACAAGTTTCTTTCCTAATGAGAGTTTGTGTAATTGGTTAACGTTTAAGTCCTGTTAACACATACATCGTGTATATAGGGTAGGGTGTATATAGGGTAGGTAGGGAGGTCGCTGTTCTACGCATTCTATTCCCAGATATTATCAGCTAGAGTCACAGCGAATAAAATCAGGATACAGGTGTAATGGTAAATTGAAGTTTTGTTAACTCATTCACCCCTGAAGACACATTTAAACTCTCCCAACTCAAAGGTTGGAATAGCTCATTATAAAATTTCAGGGGTGAATGAGTTAACTTGTAAATAAGGTTTTTGTTGTAAACAGGAATCTTTCTTTAAATTCACACATGCGTAGGAATAAGAAATATAGCTGTAAATACAACAAACACATGAAATAACACAATAATACCACGTAAGAATCTATAGCCTATGTTATCTGGCTGGGCTAATCATGTCCAACCTGTTTATAATACTGTATACGGAGAACTGTTCTGTCGCAGTTTACTTTTCGTCTATTTTGCCCTCCATCAGGGGCAATTTTATCATTACAGCAAACATAAGTCAAAAACATAATAAACGTAGTTATTAACCCTTTCACCCCTCTGTAACTTTAGTAAACTTACCATTCATTGATCTGGATGAGTCCATTATGGTCCACAGTGGTGAAAGGGTTAAATTGTGAAGGGCGAACTTAACAGTGCACTTCTAATCAATTTTACCAGTATTGGGCAAAATTTTGAGCAGGGGAAAATTTCCTGTTACACAATACCATAGTGGTTTACAGTGTCATATTGGTTTATATAATGTTAAATTCAAACA
>JAUMHH010211204.1:0-12726 GCA_032359455.1 Chlamys rubida | reverse complement strand
AATAATACGTGTGGTATGACCTTGTATAAATCTGTGTGCTCACCTTGTGGTAATAATACGTGTGGTATGACCTTGTATAAATCTGTGTGCTCACCTTGTGGTAATAATACGTGTGGTATGACCTTGTACAATTGTATTACCAGGGACTGCTGTAAGAAACATCCAAGATATTAAAAATTCGTCACATGCGTCTAATGACATAGCTATATTAATATTTATTTGGTATCCCTCTATACAAACATTCCTAGTATGTTTCTCTGCCTTATTGAATATAAAGCATGCACGTAAACTACTTAGAAGGAAGCTACTCTTTAAGAAAACAGTTTGTTTAAGCAAAGGGCAAAACAAGTCTTTACTTGACCATATGGCCACTTAAAACGTTGAGAAAACTGTGGTTCTAAAGATAAACAAAATAACGTGTTCCAAAACTTATGACGAAACTCAGGGTAGGCGTTTGTGTGCCTATAGATTTATAAGTCTGAATACAACAGTTTCGTTGGTTTGAAAAACAGATCTATTATCGTATAAATGTCATGTTTGTAAACGGTGCAACAATAAATCATTACTTCATAGGTATGTCCAACGTTACCGATAGTCCAGCAGTGGGTTCTCTAACTCTACTGTCTGTATGTCCTATTGTGGCTCATTAGACATCCATGTTTATATTTTATACTGTTAAATCACTAGTTTTCGTGGCGTTTTTTATTTTGTTGATTTCGTGGGTAGTTTTTATTTTTCGTGGGTAGTTTTTTTTTGTTTATTTCGTTGATTTCGTGGGTAGTTTTTATGTACCAATTCGTTAATCCGTGATGTAATGCTTGATATACAGCAATCTACGTTTGAGTTGCAACTCGTAATCCACGAATTAATGTGCCAACGAAACAATGTTTTGTCGGGAAACCACGAAATTTGGGCCCCATGAAAATATCTGTTGGCAAAGTATATGACTAGATTTCAGTTCGATTTGTTGTCTCCTGGTGAATACTTTTTGTATCGGTTCTGTCTTTGTGTTGATGTTGCTTCTGATTGTATTAGCACTTCGTCCTCGTTTTCGCTTCCCCGTTTGAACATGACAAAGCTGTATCTGTTGCCGAAGTTGACAGGTGTCATCACGTGTCATCACGTGTGTGTCATCACGTGTGTGTCTTACGACCATTTTGATTTGTTCTGTGGACATACTGCCATTTGATTTTGTTCTAAACTGCACATGTGTCATTGGCTATTCATTCCACGTTTAACAATAATTACCGTCCGTTAATGTTACACTTCCTGATCTATGATGACATTGATATTCCTCCCACACATTCTGTCACACCGAATGTCCATGGAGGATGTTTTCCACCTTGGTCCATCAGCTATATGATATACCGACATTTTATTTCTTAACCTATTATTAAATCGGTACGTGTGCATGGCTACAAATTATATCATATTTAAGATACCTTCTACATTACCGATTCCGGGTTCTGTCTATGCAATAACCTCATTCAATATTGTTTATTCTATCGCTGTACATATTGAGCTAGTCTGTACTGCATCAGTCAAATGTATTTGTTCTTACTTTTTATTTAATCAAACAAGACAATAGAATTATGTCAGATAAATTACAAAAGGTGCGAGTGCCTGTCCAGAATTAATGAATGATAATTAACGCATGAAGAATAAATCAATGCTTTATTTATAAATATTTAGTTGTATAGATCTTACATACAAAAGGAAGCCCTTTCCTAAAATATAAATAAATAAAAAATATAAATATAAACTTTAATTATTTTACAACAATTATGAAACAAGTTATTTCAACTTATATTAATCACCCTTGTTAGCACGCGGGAGGTCTTATTGTGGTAGGAAACCGGAGTACCCGGAGAAAACCAATGTGATCGGGCAGGTGACCCCTACCTTTTCATGTCCGATCGGGAATCGAACCCCGGCCGCATTGATGAAAGGCAAGTGCGCTATCCACTGCACCACCTGACCACCCGAAATTATAAACAGTGCATACATATAATGAAGCAGATATATACAGCTTTATATAAAATTAAAGAATTATTAATTATATTAGAAATTATTGAATTACAAGTTTTTAAGTATTATAAAGCGGTTGCTACATAGACAGTCGGTCGGTCAAACATGAACTGGAGATAATAATAACATTTGTGGTTATATAGCCCTAGACATAATACCAACGATATGACGTATATACAAATACATATTACGGGAAATGATACAATATGCTTTTACCAGTTCAGAAAATGTTAGGAATAACAAGGGTAACTACTCAGGTCTTGTTTTTGTTGACATCTTGCTATCATCTTTATGAACACATACTACATTATATATACATATATATATGGGCATTTGCTATCTCTACAGTTTTATTGTATTGTCTCATGCATTATTTCGAACGCATGTGTGCATGCCTTCTTTGCCTCCAGATTGTGGTAGCAGTCATATCTGTCTTTCCATCCTGATTTGCCGTTATTTTTGTGACTATTCAGTCTCTAAAGTGTCCTAAGGTGCCGTTGTATTGTTCACCTCATTTCCTGATGTACCCTCAGTTGCCGTTGTTTTGTTAACCTCATTTCCTAATGGCTCCTAAGTTGCCGTTGTTTTGTTAACCTCATTTCCTAATGGCTCCAAAGTTGCCGTTGTTTTGTTAACCTCATTTCCTAATGGCTCCTCAGTTGCCGTTGTTTTGTTAACCTCATTTCCTAAAGGCTCCTAAGTTGTCGTTGTTTTGTTAACCTCATTTCCTGATGTCCTCTCAGTTGCCGTAGTTTCGTTAACCCCATTTCCTGATGTACCCTCAGTTGGCGTTTTGTTCTCTCTTCGGTTCCTGACGTCTTTTGCATCGACTATTGGTTTATTTTTATTTTTATCTTGTGATGACGCTTTTTCGTTTATTTACTTTTATGAAAATATTAAAGATAGGATCAGAAGTGAATGCTACAAATATAATAATATCTTATAGGTTCTTTCAGCTGAATATAAAGATACTGGTGTACTGTTGCAAGCTTTGTTATCTGGTTTGCAAATTCAATCATGTTTGTAATTAAACTTGTTAATATAATAAGAGAACATAACGAAAAAATATCAAGTAAATTGTTCATCTTTCTGTATTATTAGCATAATGCGTCTCCATACAACGTGAGCCAACTGTTTCAACTATGCTGTAAAAGCTGCAAACAAATGATAGATTTTACTAACTCTCTCTATACGAAATGTAACTTATGATAAAAACTTAACTGTTTTTAGTATAATCAGCTGGCACACGCGAGGTATTATTCTTGCTTCAGTCTTAAAAGCGTGTGCAATCAAACCTGCATTCTGAGACATTTCGGTGAGTTAATAAAGCGATACCACCGACGATCTGTCAATACATGCTTCGTGAACACAACTACGATTGCGAGTTTGATTATCAATATCTTAATATATTTTGATATTAGCACGTAATAAAATAAACAAAATCATAAAATGACGGTACTGTTGCATTTCAGTAAGGGATTGTTTGTCAATTATATTTAGAAACTTGTTTTGCAAAACACATTAGTAAAAAGCAAATCAATATTTTAGGAAGACGACAATTAAAAAGTTCTGGAATTAAAAATGGTCCACGAAAAAACAGCAAACAAGAATATTCATCAACTTTGTGCATATTTCATAGTTGAATGCTTTATTTTACCTGACTGCTACGCGTTGGACAACTAACGTTAAGAAAACGTGGCGTAACGCATGACTACTGAAGACATTAATAGATCACTTGTGGCGTCTCGTGAGAACCGCTTAGTTAACTTATCAATGCGTCAAGCTGAATCAATCTCTGTCAGTCAAATAAGTTGTATGAAGTTATGTATTTCATAATTCGATTACGCATAATTTGATTTCGATTATTTATTGACTACCATTTACAGATGACATAAAATATCATACGAATAGTCCTATTCCAAATAATGATATCGACTAAGTAAAGTAAAGTAATTTTGTTCTTAAAAATACTGACACGATTTCTAAAAGAGGACCTCGGACGAGTCCTAAATGAACGAAATCGTCATATAGTGTTGTTAAAATGTTTGTTATATTTGGTTTTCTGCATCGACTAACTTAATTCTTAAATTCCGTATGTCGTATTTAAGTGATGGTTTTACGTAACAAATGTTCGACTCTGCTATTGGACTATCAGTTCTTGATGTTGCACGTAGCATTGGATGTTGATTTAAATCAGGCTTTGTTTCCAAAACATACCTTTCTGTTAATGAATAATATGTATTTTAATTTGTAAGCATGTCTCTTGACGCTGTGGTATTGTTTTATATATTGCAGAGTTTGCATTCCGTTAAAGAATGGCACAGTCCCATACCTCAGCAGAGGCGACCAGTAGACACCCAGTCACGATCCCGTGTAACCAGCACTAATCAACAAGGAGGGAAAAGGCAACTAAACGCCTTAGATGTGATCGAGTTGTTGAAAGCAAAAAAACTCGTCCGTGATACGTCTGTGACAAATAACTTACCACCTATATCAAACTTCGACCCAACGAAATTAGAAAATAGATTATTTGACCATCCTATGATGTTGGAGGCAGCGCCGCCTAGTGATGTGCAAACGTCACTGACCCGTGATGCTACCTCACAAGCACAAAACCATGTTTCTGACCCTAGGTCTGGGTTTGATACAGTTGTGTCAGGTGACCATGTTCAACATGGAATGTCATTTCAGAGGGCCGACCCAAAGCAGGTGAATCCAAATTTGTCTCAGCATCAAGTACGTATGTCAATATCACATTCACAAATAAGCCAGGCACAAAGTCCATCTTCGAATAATCAACAACAGCAACAAAATCCGTCTAATATCAATCTGCAACAACAGCTTCCTAGTTTGTGGCAACAGCAACAAACTTTCCAAGGTCCAGGACCCTCGCCGACGCACAATGTTCAGCAATTTCAGCAACATCGGTTACGTAAGCCGCTGCAACCTAGTCAGCATTCAAATCATCACAGTCGGCACGGTCAATGGTTACAACAGCAACAAACAAACAATAAACAGCAGCAGCAGCACCACGAGCATCAACAACACAAAGAGAAACAACAACAGATTAATCAGAACGTGAATCTGCTGCAGCAACATCAATCTCAGCAGGTACAAAACCAGCACCAGCAGCATCAACCGCAGACAGATATACAGCAGCTGACACAGCAAGCAAACCAGCATATAACGCATGCATCAAACCAGCAGATATCACATCAAGCAAGCCAGCAGATACCACATCAAGCAGACCAGCAGATAACACAGCAAGCAAGCCAACAGATACCACAGCAAGCAAGCCAACAGTTAACGCAGCAAGCAAGCCAACAGATACCACAGCAAGCAAGCCAACATATACCACAGCAAGCAAGCCAGCAGATACCACATCAAGCAAGCCAGCAGATACCACATCAAGCAAGCCAGCAGATACCACATCAAGCAAACCAGCAGATACCACAGCAAGCAAGCCAACAGTTAACGCAGCAAGCAAGCCAACAGATACCACAGCAAGCAAGCCAACAGATAACGCAGCAAGCAAGCCAACAGATACCACAGCAAGCAAGCCAACAGATACCACAGCAAGCAAGCCAACAGATAACGCAGACAGCGAGCCAACAGCAGATGCAACATAGTCACGCGATGCAACAACAGCAAGCAGAACAAGTAAAACATCATAATCAGCAACTGTTTAACCCACAACAACAAAAACAGCAGCAGCAAGAATATAAGAACCAACAACAGATTAACACCCAGCTGCATCAGCAGCACACTGCTGAAGGGATTGTGCCGCAGGATCACGCCAGTAACGGTGCAGTGAAGCGTGGTAAAATAAGACTGCATCCACAAGTAGATCGTAAATTTATTGGCAACGCTATGGCATACTCAATGCGAAATCATGGAACGCCAAACCTTCTACAGCAGCAGTTTCAGTTTACTTCAGGTGATCGGTTTCAAGCTCAACAGTTTACACAACCAAAATTTACCAACCCAGCATCGTCCAGTCCTTTCACACAACAGCCGATCGATTTTCAACGTTCGCACAACTTCCCACCCCAAAACCGAATTCCTTCAAGTACATTTGTAAATACAGTACCTCCAGTCCATCATACTGGAAAGCAAAGCCACGTGAATCCAACTAAACCAGCAGTGAATCTACAATCACCGAGTCCTTTGCCATCACCGAGTTTACATGAGTTTGTGGAACAACCCGTTGTTGCACAACCTATTAAAAATGGACAAAATATACAGACATTTAGATCACACAGTGTTGTAACGAATGAACATGTCAATTCAATGCCGCACGTCCAGACGTCCTTTGAAAGAAAGAGCAGCAAAATGGAACAAGGTTTTCATCAACAGCCACAGAGCCCAGGTCAGTCAGCCATGGATGTACATATATCTATGGTTCAACAAGCAGCGTCTGACCCAACAGTACATACTGGTAAAGGAGGTGCACACTTGACAATGTCAGAAACATTTCAATCTAGTACTGCCAATAAAGGTTCAATGACGTCTACATCTAGTCACCCACAGGCAGAGAGACGTGCTGCGCCGGGGTTTATCGAACCAATTAATACAGTTCTACCGCAGACTGGATCCACACCAAAACAATTTGCTGGACAGACAACAATATCGGCATTACTTAAACCGGTGTATCTGGAGCCACATGTTACATCTCCACCTGTAGTCACCGTCGCAGGCAAAACCAACACACAGGACTTGTCCGTTCTACAACAGATGATTTCTTCTAGCTCTTCTAAGGCTAACAATATAGACCCAGCACACATTGCCTATCAAGCGCCATTTGGAACACCTATCCAACAGAACAACGGGCTAGCAGCAACTACTGGTACACTTCAAGCAATGCATATCAGCCAATCAAAAGCTAACATTCATGGCCAGCACAACGTTATACAAAACATCAGAGACGCCGGGAAGCTGCAACCGGTTTTAGCAAGCCAGCCAAATTCACAAAGTAATGCTTGGATATCAAATACCAATATCCACGGCACTGGTACTCAGCACTCTATTTCGAATTTAAGAGCAAGTGGGGAGCTTCAGCCTGTCTTTGTCAACCAACAAAACCCTAATAATAATCAAAACCAGCAAACTACTTTGTTTTCCAGTCCGTCTGCTACAGCCGTGTCCAGCCAATGGCAGGAATTGACATCGCAATTGTCGTCTACAGGACAACAAGGATTTAACACAGGTGCAGCTGGAACTACAACTGGACAACTACAAACACAAGTGTCTAGCAGTGGAGTGTCCCCTAGTAAACACGATCCAACCCAAGCCTTATATGACACCATGTTTAGTACACCATACCAGAGAAACAGTATCGAATCCCATTCCACATCAACGGGAGGAACGATACCTAATGGACCTAGTCCAGTATTAACTCTGCAACATTTAACCTCTTCTTCCTCACAAAATGGTCAACATCAGTCCAACCCGCTACCAGCTGCCAGCCACGCGCCTACCTCAACCAGACATCATGCTTACTCTGGAGGACAATCACAGGCCATGGTCCACGCACTAACAGTAAACGGACAGAGCAGTAATATTGGCCAATCAAAGACGATTGGGTCTATTTTTCCGGCAACAGGAGAGCCATCGAGTAATAATTTCGGACAACCATTGGGTGTGGGATCGGAAGCGTATCTAGGAGGTCCTAACAACCAGGAACATCGCTCTTCATCTTCGTCTACAGCTAATATCATCATTAAACCACAGAGTACAATAGGTCAATCAACGGCATCCAATTCGCAAACCAACGGCCGTATGACATTCAACCAACAAACCCAATCTAGTAACACTATCGTTAAAGGAATAGATACAACCCAGGTTCAGAATAGTCAGAATAATGGTCATCATATGATATCTATCCAAGGTCCGCAAATACAAAGCCAAATGACAAACAGCAATAACGGACAGCCTGCCCAACAGTCTATTTTAAATGAAAAAACTGTTCAACAAGCAAATAATCAACAAATGGGCAGTCTCCAACTGAATAACGCACAGACAATGAACAGTCATTTAAAAACCAATCAACACATCCACGGTCAACAGCTGAACACCCAGCAGGCCGTGAACAACCAATTAAACAGCAATCAAAAGAATACCCAGCAGGCCGTGAACAACCAATTAAACACGAATCAAATGATTACCCAGCAGGCCGTGAACAACCAATTAAACAGCAATCAAATGAACACACAACAGACCGTCAACAACCAATTAAACAATCAACAAATGAATACCCAACAGGCCGTGAACAACCAATTTAACAACAATCAACAAATGAACACCCAACAGGTCATCGACAACCAATTAAACAACAATCAACAAATGAACACCCAACAGGCCGTGAACAACCAATTAAACAACAATCAAATGAACACACACCAGGCCGTTGACAACCAATTAAACAACAATCAAATGAACACCCAGCAGGCCGTGAACAACCAATTAAACAACAATCAAATGAACACACAGCAGGCCGTGAACAATCAATTAAACAACAATCAAATGAATACCCAACAGGCCACAGGCTCCGGAGTAACATCTACTCAAAGACAATCGTTACAGTCAGGCTTACTAAACACAGCGACTGGAGTCCAACCGAGCCAGTTAGCGAATACCCAATTTACAAGAACACAGGGACAAACCAGTATTAGAAACTCTAAAAATGTTGGTCTAAAAGGACCGATAGATCCGGTTGCTAAAGCAAAAATGCAGGCAAACATAAAAAGGTTGTTAAATGCCGGTTATGAGCCTGCTGAAATTCTAGAAATGTATAGAGTGGAACTAGGGTAGTTGAAGGGTATAATAATATTTTGTTTATTGAAATATTTTGTATTTCAATCCTGCGTCTTCACGAAATGTGTCTGTATATCCTGATGCAGTTTACATTTGTTATTGAATACAAAACATGTTATTTGATATTTATCGAACGCGAGGCTAACATAGAATTGTTAAATGTTAATGACTTGTATCGATATATTATCAATTGAAGTGAGTTATTGATCCACGGTAAACACAAATGCTGAGGTAAACAGATAAATAAAATCCCAAAATAGCCTTGTCCCAAACTTTGATTTGCACATGTTCATCGTAGATCTGTTTCTAACCATACTGTTGTATTTAAACAATGAAAGAGTCATTTGGAAGGAAATGAATGGCAATTGAACGGCCATAGCAATGAAGCTTAGTAACTATCACAATACTACAATGAGTCGCATTACATCACTAGTGTGTTACTTATAAGCAATGGTATACATGCCATTATTTGCGTATTACGTCTTGGTAATGGCAGATCTATCAAACAGGCATGACGTTGTATGATTAAGATAATATATACATGAATTAATATAACGAGTTTTGAAAATTAACGATGACCATTGAAAACATATTTCGCAATTAACCGGAAACTGTGCTGGTAAATTGAAAAACAGGATTTTGATCGTGTTTCCATTTCGGATTGTTTTTGTGATTTCACTGCCGTCAACTTTTCGCGAAAATTTAAGTTCTAAAATAGATTAATTCCTCATATGAATCGTCAACTGTAGGGACAAGTTCACCTGAACACGACTAGTGCGTCACTTGTATAGCTTATCCTTGCTTGTAAACCTCCTTGTTTTCATAATGCGTTGTAAATATAATTTCACTTTGTGATAAACATATTATATATATATTCATTTCACATTGTAATATATGCATAACGTCCCATTGAGTATATTTATAATATCCGTTTAAAGTGTTTTATCATATTATTTGTTAATGACAATGTTGTATAATAAACTGACAAATAAATAAAGATAAATAACATTTTTTATGAATTTATTTATTGAATCTCAGCGGCGTTTTAATACAGCTTGTGGGTGCCTTGGCGTCTTTTGATTCATACAGTGCAGATTGAATGTTGACCGTGGGTTTGATTGGTTAAAATAGCAATTTACTAAAAATGCGAAATCTGATTTAGATACGGATTGGACTCTGATGTAATTTTCCAGATATGTATATTTTGTCTTGAACTACTGAAGAAAATAAAAATTATATTCATTCAACATTGGCAAAATAATTTTCAGATTTATTGCCATTGTCTTTTACAAATATTACTTGATTTTCAGTACAGGTTTGTGTGTTTAAACAAGTATACCGTACCTATTGATTTTGCTGCCTCATTTATGTAGGTATTATATATTGAGAACAATAACCGGTCCTAGAGTGCATTTTATTTCAGAAAGTTAAAAAATATACAATATCTTTATTAAATTTATTGCTACTTCAGTGAAAATGAAAATCGATTTGATTAGATATTGAAATTATTTCTTTTTTTTAGATGTAGATTACATATGGATTATGTTTCTAATTTACCTGAGATATATGGTATAATATAGACGGTATGTTAAGGGAACATTGTCTGTCGCTGTGTATTGATGAGGTGGTATCCTTTCAGGTGACCTTAGACATATAAGCTCTTCTGCGGTAAAGTTCAGAATGACATGTTTCTTCTATTGTTTATTGTGAAGCTGGGGACGGTATGTATGTTAACATCATGCAACATGACAGGAAGGAATGTTTTCTATTATTTAACTGACAGGAACGCCCATCGTGAGATTTATATCTCGATTACAATTGTCAGGCCTTACCTGATAACTACACTGACACTACCACGTGTATAACGAAGATGTCAATTATAAACAGCCAAATGCTGATTTACACCATAAAATACATATCAATTACAGGCCTTAACCTGGATTATATTTCGTCTGTATATAAATACAAATCAATACATGTTAAGAATGATAAATTCACACTTACATATGTATTTACGCATTTGATGTTATGTTCGATAAATAATTGACGTATACCTATCTTCCAAATTCATCAAAAGAAATATAGCTTTTATGATTTTATTTCAAACAGCTGATATTCTATACGTTCTGTAAGCATTGATCGTTTTCCACCTTCAAAGTATAGGTACCTATGATAACAATCAAGATAAACAGCATTTAATCTGATACATTGTTCTCTCATTTCCCTGTGTGTAAGATAGAGCTGTCCAGGGTAAGAAAGGGGTGTAGTAAATTTCTATCTTACACCCCATTTCACGTGACGTGACGAATTTGGAACTCTCCGATGCCGCAATGCGGAAAAGGTGACGTGATGAAATTAAAACCTTTTACTTTATATTTACCGTACACGTTAGAAAGATGTGATTAATTTTTCTGCGCAAACAGTGTTTGCCAATATGGGATATACTTAATCTGGCTGGCTGATTCGTTTTCGTCTAAAAAGCTCAGGGGAAAAAATTGATATTTTCAAAATGGTGGCATTTTCATGGTTTCTGGGCTTATTCTGGTGGTTGGAATGAGAAATGAGAGCAAAAAACTCTTTCATGTCCAATGGTGTAGGATAGGGATATTTTGAAAACCCCTCGGGTGGAATGTCCTTATCCTACACCCCTGGCTTGGAAGAGTCTTATAATAGTCAATGTACCTAAATTATATTAGTACCTATCACTTCGAATGCTAACTGTTTCCTACATACAATTTACTTGCAGGAATTTCAATTTTTAAACTATATTTTACAACATTTATGTTTATATCACCTTATATTAATCACTCATGTTGGCCCGGATGAGAGCGTGCGAAGGCAAGTGACCCCATACCGTTTCACGCCCGATCTGGGAATCTAACACCGGTCGACTTGTTGAAATGCTAGTGCGTTATCCAGTGCACCACCGGAATTCCTTTTCGTTTGTTTCATCCTTGCAACATCTTGAGTCATATGGGGACATCAGACTTTTTGTCTTCATAGTAGGGCGTAGTAAGTACTCCCTTCTCTCCCGAACCTGTAGACGGTCTCCGGAAATTATTTGTGTAGAACATCTCGGTACGGATTTAGTAGATGTTATCTCCTCTTTACAATGTCTTATAATCCTATCTTTGGTAAGGAAATATTGGACTATATGATCTACTATGCTAATCAGATGGTGTGAATGTCAACTCTAAAAAAACGTTTGTCAAAAAATCCTAAATTTTAAAAGACAACAGGCTCACAAAACATAAATCAATGTCATTTTATCGATGTTTTCTATAATCTTATTAGAATGTTGTTGACACTCCTCTTAATATCAAAAGGTGTACAAAAACCTATATGTTAATTATTTTTATAGTTATTTGATGAAATATCTACAAATATGTAAAATGACTCTTGAATGTATGCTAATGAAGGAAATATGTAAGAGACAGTATGATAATATTATGTCATTATCAGTTTTGTGGAACAAAAACAATATCTTTATAACAGACGTTTGTTTGCTGACGTTATCTCTAATGTTCCTCATTTTAAAATTCACACTTATCAGAACAGATACTTTTATTCACGGAAATATTCCCCGTCACCAGGTGAGCATTAATTAGTATTGAACTGTACAACGCCCCGTGTCAATCTGTCAATCATCACCTGTATAAGCCTACGGCGGTCCATTAATATCTCCGGTCTGGAGGTAATACGTTACTGATGAAAATAAGGTGAACATTTCTGGCCATGTGAGTGTCAATGTTGAGATGAAGACATCCTTACCAAGATGAGAAATATGAACAGATATATATATATAGATGCTAATGATGAAGATGAAGAATAGATGAAGATGATGTTTATTATGATATTGGAAGTGTATGATGATGTTGATTGCTA
>JAUMHH010211193.1:0-12726 GCA_032359455.1 Chlamys rubida | reverse complement strand
GTAATTTTCTCACACAAACCAATGACGTAACCATCAATACCTGCTCACAAGAGAAGATAACTCTGCAATACGCAAAGGCGGAATAGTGAGATAGCCACACAAGTAATGTCATCGTCCGTGACCAGCTTAATCCTGTTCACTAGGTGTTGTAATTGTGACCAAACTATCTCACATATTTTCACAGTCTTTACGTTATTTCCAACTCCTCTCTGAAAAACGTATTCCTGTCGAGATAAAGGGAGCATACAGCTGATTGTAAGACAAGTAAATGTAAGAGCACAACTTAATACTTTAATAATAATTTGTAAAAATAACCCACATCAAAAGCAGTCAAACAAGCGTACAACTTAATCATGCTCAACAATGATGCAAAGAGTTGTGACCTTTTTAGCAGTAATATTTTTAAAGTTTTGGTAAGTTATGTACAATATGAAGTTTTCTGAAACAGCATGTCTGTATAGGAAGAAGTGGTGTTTTCCTGGAACAGGTAGTTTAGAAAAGAAAAGAATAGTAAATGTTGGTTACAAACTGCAAAAGCGGATATTTTCGAGATATGGAAATACTTTTTTCGCGTTGAATTAATTAGAGCAAAACTTTCCACTGGCGAATATGTATTTATATATTAAAGCTATATATTGATGTCAAAACCATTGCCAGCTCGACAATTCCCACACGGAGCTCAGTTTTAAGAGTCACAACGAAAACATTACCACAAGCGATAATGAGCACTTCAACAGTATTTCGTGTTAACGCTAACAACTAAGAAGTAGTATTCTTATGGGGAAGACAGTAGACAAAGTGTCTTTGTATACACATGTTCACCCACGACGGAGACCATTGATCTTTTAAGATTTCTCGATATATGAAAACACATTACATATGTATTTTTTATATCTGAAATCGATTTTAAAATATATGTCTTAGCGTTAGTGTACACATGTATATAATTAATCAATGATAATCAAACAAATTTTGCAGCCGACTCTTTCCATACCAATAAAACTACTTTCATGTTCAAACCCAGATGCTGTGCTCGAATCTCATTCCTTCTTCAGGTGAGAAGTTCATCAAATGTCGCATATTTTAATGATTTAATAATGATCTTTAGAGTTTCAAGCCGAAAACAATTTCCATTTTCTGTATTTTACGTTTTGACTTACACTCATATTTTCTTTTGTTCTATCATTAGTTCATTGTCATCACATTAGAAAACGATCAATCAAACAGGCAGAACCACGTATTGACATATTTGTTTCTTTTTAAAGAATAATGTTTGCTTGTCTTGTTATATTTTGTTAGCTTGATATAAGTCTTCTATTAGTTGTATCTTGTGATATAAGGTGCATATTAGAAACTGACACTTGCTTAAGTAAATGCATCAATAACACAAATACCGCGAACGTTGGATACAATGTGTATTTCAATGTAGATCGACATGACGTACATGATTGCTGTGTACAATTACGGATATTTAGATGTTTACGATATACTTATACCTGAAGAAAGTTATCTGTACACAAATCAAACATTTAATTATGTTTTGGTGCCAAATATGAACATTTTTACTTGTTTTAGTAACACCTGTTAATGAAGCATTCTTTGGTCTGTTTATGTTTCACAAACGATATATCTATCTTAATGCCTGCAAATAATTTGATGTCGACAATCTACTCATTCTTATACTTTAGACGCTGATGATTGACTAAACTTCAAGAATAATGTTTCGCAAGCATTTAACATTATCTAATATTGTCCCCGTTAACTGGCAACGTCACAATACCGAATTTGCAACAACAAAAAACGTAAGTCTGTAAACGTACTAATTTTAGCACTCTCAAATTTAAGCGCTTTCGAATTTTAACAGATTAGCGCATTAATTAAATGGCGCACCCATAATATATGGATTGAAGACAATATATAGGAATTTCAAAGGCGCAATCATCCTTAGTGCATGAAATATTTACATCACGAAAAGCGCTAAAATACGACAACCGCTAAAACATGTACGTTTAAAGTTCCCACGAACAAAATTAATTTAAACATATAATATTATGTGCATGGCTGTTGAAGGAAAACGAGATTTACTGAAAAAAACGTTAACTTGTCCATGGAAATCTTTTGCAGTTTATTTTAGGCTCACTTACCTTATCGAAAAGTCCTCAATCAATTTCATTTTTTTTCTGGAGCGCCTGATTCATATGGTCTTTTCGTTTAGTTTTGTTCATGTGGTCGTGTTTTGTGTCAAACTTTGCGTTTTGTCACTGAAGGCTTAAGTTGTGACTGATAATGTTTTTGAAATTTGTATCTTATTCATGATGACTTTGTGATGTTTGAAAGGAACACACAAAGGATGCTTAAGTAGGAGTCAGTTGTCTGTTAATGTTAAATGAATTAGTCTAAGGGAACTAACTCCAACGTATTTTGTGTATAACATGTTAGGTAGCAGGTAGCATACCACCTGTGTTAGTTTGTAATCTGACAGGGTACATACCGGTATAATCAAACAACTGATCACAAGAAGCAGTGTTACTGATGCTGGATCTGTTTAACATGTCTATGAATGAAATGCACGTTATGAAGGTTAACAATTCTTTATTGTTTTTGATGCAATGTATTATTTTTTATGAATAAATTTTCATACATTTTGCTAATTCATGTTTTGGTTTATTTGAAGAATTCAGGGA
The DNA here is from genome assembly GCA_032359455.1 of Chlamys rubida. NCBI lineage: Eukaryota > Metazoa > Mollusca > Bivalvia > Pectinida > Pectinidae > Chlamys > Chlamys rubida. Next base: position 10,042 of record JAUMHH010211193.1, on the reverse strand, counting down.
CAAACTAATCTACAGTGTAATTAGTTTATATTGAGAAGCTGCAAGACAGACAATTGGCTACTCAGAAACGTGTTGTTGTGTAAGAGAAGTCGAGACAACCTCTGTTCCTGTCCCTAGCCTAGCACGCTTGGCGCTTCAGCTTCTAAAACATTCGTGATGAATGGGAATCGTTTTTATCGACATGACAAACTGTTTGATAATTTTGTTTTTGATAACTACAAAGCCCGTACCTTGCAGAACTTAGCAGTATTCTGGGAGAAAAACATGAACAGGGCAAGGTATTTGAAACCTGGACACACAGCTACCTTGCCAAGTTCCGCTGCAAAACGAAATCAAGGGGATGCTACAATATATATGATAATCTACTGTGGAAAAAAGACAAGAAATTACCGAATGTCAAAGAAATCATAATTTGAACTCAAAATTGTGTTACAACACACGGAACAACACATCTGTTCTAAGAGTAACTTCTGAAAAAAAATGGAATATTTTTTTGCCGGACAACAGATTTGATAAATTATTAAAGATAAAGCCCTTACCTTGCAAAACCTTAGCAGTGCTCTGTCAGGAAACATTGAGTTCCACCAAGAAAACGTGAATATCAAAAAATCACTTTACCTATTATTTAAGCCAAATTAAAAATTCAGTTGCTTCCCGATTTCCTTATTCCGACTAGAAATAGCATACTCAGATAATTAGGTGATTGGAAACTAGTTTTTGCACAAAGAGTTACATTATCATCAAGTCATTATGTCACAAAAGCTACAATTGTCAACAAAAACATGGAAAGCATTGCAAAATTAGGAGAATACAACCCGGTGATAATAATGATTATAAACGACATTTATAATTTGCAAAATTACTCTAAGGCGCTTTACAACACATGAATAATAACATTTCTAAAATGACAGATATAAATATGTTTGTTAAAAGGTCTACAAATCAGCATTATACATAAGGTAACAAGACATTTATCTCCATGTGCATATAGCGTCTGCACAAAAGAGCCTAAAATGCAGACGTAAGGTTGGTCTTTATATCCTTCTTGAATTTAGCTAGAGTTCGTGACCTCTTGGTAGCAGATTGTAAGCTATTCAACAACATGGCGAAACCCTCCCGGAGGAGCTTTCGTTATCTGCGTCATGTGAATCTAGGTAAGGCGAGGGTAAAAGAAAATACCATGAAACTCCAAGGCACACTAAATAACAATGTTCATATCACACAAGGAAATTAAATATTTATTTCCCTATGGGATCATGGGAGCCACCAATGAACTTACTCATACAATTCACCAACTACTTCAAAGGACTAAAATAATAATAATATTAATAATAATTTCGAGGTTCTTATATACCGCTTTATCACAACCTAGTTCGTAGGTCGTCTCAAAGCGGTTCACACATTTTTATCCGTGGTTATAGGGCCTTCGCAACCAGCCAATATCTTTCTCAACTCCCTGGGGAGCATACAGCCGGTACTGCCATTTCGGCGCTCACAGCTAGCATTCAACAATTCTAGCACTTCCCAACCACGTACTCATCTACAGCTGGTTAGACTGGAACAAGCGGAGTAGATACAACACAGTGCCGTGCCGTAACTTCAACCCGCTACCCTTCGGTCACGAGCCCGGCGTCCTACCACTAGACTACCGTGCCGATTTCTTTGTAGTTTATATTTTATTTTAGGATGAAGTAATTACATACGAGAGGAGCTTTACTAAACGTGGTTAGTTAAGTCATCGATACTGAAAGAGTTGTCTAACTTTCCGCATTTCACGCTAAATAAAACGGTGAGATAGTTAGCAATAGCTATAACTGTACCTATCTATTATCCGCAAAAAATATCGTTGGGGGATATATACTCACGTTTGATAATCTGACGCATGTGAAATGTTATTTCCTCGAATAGGATTATTATTATTTCATTCCAAATAATTTAATATATGAACATTTCATTGAATATCATTGACGTACTCCTCTCAATATTTTAAATCCATCAATAGAGGTTTTTTATACCCATCCCCTTCTGTGTCAACAGTTCGTTTGACTTATTTAAATTTCAAACTTGTGGGCCCCTAGCATCACCGAGGAGTCTTACATGGACGAAACATCTTTAAGACGCACCGTAGTTCATTTTAAACATGATGTAATATATCACTTAGAAGTACAGTCATCTGTGTGTGTTACGTTCGGATATCTTTTTGAATGACTACAATATAAAGTTATGCATAATTGACGTCTTCTGTGCGGTTTATGGCAATATCTCAAATATCTTGGATATGTTTCAAGCAAGAAAGGACATTTGTCCTATACGTACCCATTAAGACAATCGCTAACCTTGTATTGTCTTGATCAAGGCCACAATCAGGAACAGACAGCGCCCACGTGTCTGTACAACACCCGATACACGCACAGTAAATTACCATCAACAAAGCATTAAATACACACAGTAAAGAACCATCAACAAAATATCAAATACACACAGCACAGAACCATCCTCACCACACACGATACACCGTAAAGAACAAATCACCTGATACATACAATAAATAACCATCAACACAACACCTGATACATACAATAAATAACCATCAACAAAACACAAACATACACACAGCACAGAACCATTGACACAACACCGGATCACACAGTAAAAAAAACCAACAAAACACAAACATACACACAGAAAAGAACCATCAACACAACATCCGACATACAAACAGTAAAGAACCATCACCAAAACATCCAATACAAAAACAGTAAAGAACGATCTACACAACGCCAAATACACACACAGTAAAGAACCATTGACATAAACCCAATATACGTAGTAAACAACCATCAACACAACAGCCAAAACACACCCATTAAAGAACCATCAACACATCTCGTTACACACTCACAGCAAGGAACCACCAACAGTAACTATTTTTTTATATGATGATCCTCCAAGGTGGCTAGTCGTGCTATGTTTGATCAGAGTGTTACGTCCTTACAACACCAAACGTCGTATAAAGACAGGTATGTATGGAGTCACCGAAACAGAGTGAGCAGGTGAAAAGGATAGATTGATATCTCAAATGTTGTTTTGGGGACAGTAGATCAATTTTGATACTTCGATGTCCTATAAGTAGAGGATACAGGAACAAGAAACTGATTCTGTAGATTGTTCCATCGCCTCATGCATACGTGCGTTATTATACAGCAGGTCTGTTCTTTACCGAACGTCTAAGGAATGTCTCAGCTTATAATCATTTAAATGCTTTTTATTGACTCGACTGGATGATTTTCCACATTGCCTGTTAAAATACTGGACCTATTCACCAGTGCTCCGATATTTCTGACTCGACTGGATGATTTAAAACTTATACTGATAGCTAGGATGCTTGACAATTAATCCAGTCGATTCGACTGCGAGATCTTTCCTTCAGACTGACAGACAGTGAACTTGACTAGTGATCGAGGCCCCCTTATACAAATATATAAAACCTCGACTGGAAGATTTTTAATGCGCCCAGATAGAGCACTGGACTATTTTACCTGTACTTCATTAGGTAAAAAGTTTGAAATATTTTTTTTATATAAAATAATGAATACGGAAAATAGGTAACTACCATTTACCTTGATCTTTTTGTAACGTTAAGTAGCAGGAATTAGTGTGTGGGAGTTAGAATGACAGATATTTTGGAAAATAAAGATAATCCCAAGACAGAGGACATTTACACTTTAAGTCACTTAAGACCAAACAACACTAGAGGTAGACGTTCACACTTTTGCATCAAATTCAAAATTAAAGGTTATGTGTTTATTAACGCAAAATAACAAATACCAACTGAATCTAACAATGTTATCTATAAAATTGAAAAACAGTTTGTGATTCTTATCTTGTCAAGTGATCTTGACTGTGGTAATATCTATATTACACATTGATTCGCTGTACTTTACCTTGTACATGTATTGAATTAAACAACTCTTTGTTAATGGTCCTTTACTACAGGAGTAATCTTGACTGTGGTAATATCGACATAACACATCGGTTAGCTGTACATTACGTTGTACGTGTATTAAATAAAAAACCTAGTTGATGGTTCTTAACTATATAAGTGATCTTGGCTGTAGTACGTAATATTGATATTGCATATTGATTAGCTGTACATTACCTGGTTGGTGGTTCCTAACTATATACGTGATTTTGGCTGTACTAATATCAATATTGGCTGTGGTAATATCGATATTACATATCGACTAGCTGTACATTGCATTGTTGGTGGTTCTTTACTAGAGACGTGATATTGGCTGTAGTAATATCGATATTGGCTGTGGTAATATCGATATTGCACATTGATTAGCTGTGCATTACTTGGTTGGTGGTTCTTAACAAGAGAAGTGATCTTGGCTGTAGTAATATCGATATTACACATTGATTATCTGTACAGTGTTGGTGGTTCTTAACTATATACGTGCTCTTGGCTGTACTAATATCGATATTACACATTCATTAGCTGTACACTACCTTGTTGGTGGTTCTTCACTTTATAGTGTTCTTGGCTGTACTAATATCGATATTACACATTCATTAGCTGTACATTACCTTGTTGGTGGTTCTGAATAACAGAACAAATACCAACTGAATTTAACAATGTTATCTATAAAATTGAAAAACAGTTTGTGATTCTTATCTTGTAAAGTAATCTTGGCTGTACTAATATCGATATTACACCTTGATTAGCTGTGCATTACCTTGTTGGTGGTTCTTCACTTTATAGTGCTCTTGGCTGTACTAATATCGATATTACACATTGATTAGCTGTACACTACCTTGTTGGTGGTTCTTAACTATATAGTGCTCTTGGCTGAACTTATATCAATATTACCCATTGATTAGCTGTACACTACCTTTTTTGGTGGTTCTTAACTATATAGTGCTCTTGGCTGTACTAATATCGATATTACACATTGATTAGCTGTACACTACCTTGTTGGTGGTTCTTCACTTTATAGTGCTCTTGGCTGTACTAATATCGATACTACACATTGATTAGCTGTGCATTACCTGGTACATGCCAGCGCCCTGCCTGGTACACAGAGTTATGTGTACCTCCATTGTGTCCGGTAAGAATACGTGATTGTTCGGTGCCAGAGACATAAGCTTGTTCCGCGGGTTAAAGGCACGCTATATCAAACATTACATGTGTATTATAAGTAGGTTCAAAACTCAAACGACAAACCGATCACATTAAAGTCCAGTTCAAGTACAGTTAACTTCACATTTAATCTTACAGAAAAAAACAATATTAAAAAATACAATCATATTTGTATATATGTGTTGTTACGGTACTTTGAGAAATATTATAGCATTTTACAAAGCGTTTATATTTAGAGTACCAACTTGAATTAATTTATTTTGAAATACTTATTTTTTTTAAATGAATATACGTACGGCTATAATGCAAAACAAAATATATTAAAAGTGTGATATTTGTCGTAGCAAGTTGGTATACCGATAAAACATGTGAGACATAAAACTTATCAGTTAAGCACTGATTTGTTATGCTTCATCAGCCAATCATTAAATTCGATAAATAAAATTAATGCAAATTCACTGCGTTATTAAAGTTATACTATTATCTCTTTTCACGACCGTGACATTTTACCGATCGCTTATACATTAATCCTCGATATGGGATATTAATAAAATATTTCAGGTATAACATTTCAAAATATCCTCGGTTTAAACCCCCTCAACAATACACAATGGTAATGTACCGGGCCAAGGTGTTCAATAACACCGCGTTAAATAGGTCGGTATTATCGGATTCTGGTAATGTTGACATTTTCCACATTTTGTAAACATTTACGTGAAAGCTAACATCGCACGTGTTTGTATACGCACGCTCTGACTACGGGGTATCACACAGCCAGTTTTGACATGTAACGACAAACCCTGTATCGGTAAACAGAAATATATCTTCAGTGCTATATTAAGTATTTGTACCATGCTATATTAAGTATTTGTACCATGCTATATTAAGTATTTGTATTGTACGAATACGGTTAAACCAATGTCCTGCGTTGTTATAACAGTGAAAAACAACAAAGTCCTATATTTATGATTATTTTTACCTGTGATACATACCTGTAATATATGTACCTGTGATCGCTATGTGTAGTCTCAGTACCTAGTTGATTGAACACACCGGTAACACACGTAAATATTACCTGTGATCAGAGGAAGCTTTCAGTGTTGGGATATACCTGAACGTAAGTACCATTTTAGTTAATTTCTGATGTACCTCAGAATCACAATATAATTATGTAATGACAACAATGATGATGGGGGTTGACAGTAACTTTCTCTAGCATTGAGACCTCACGGCCCACCTCACTCACGGTTACCTTGGGGCTTGTGATGTTTACTGTTTGTTTTGGTATTTTATCAGCACCCCTTTTATGTCTTATTTTACCAAATTCTGGTTTTATATTTCACTTTATGCGCTGATGTGTTATCTTTCATTTTGTTGTCTCTTTTGTGTCCGTTGTTGTCTTTCCATTTATTTTGACGTCTCCTTAGTTTCCGATCTTGTCTTTTTGTATCACCTATATGCTCTTGTTTATATTCTTTCTGATTCATTCGAAACTTTCATAATACAAAGTCCAGCTAGTTATAACAAGGCACATTGGATTTTGATAACAACTGTATATATTTGCAATAAGTGAAATATTCGAAAAAGATATCCGCTGAAATTACTTACCTATTTATTTTAAATCTTTCACATAGGCCAAACATCTTCTTTTCATTAAAACTTAACTTTTCAAGAGATGCCCTCAACAAAGCTTCATCCCATTTCATTAACTGTTAACGATATACCTTCTCTATTTACACTACTCCTTCTCTCCTTTAGTGGTGTTGAACAGCCATCCATATTCTGTTCCTGGTAGCATTAATACTATAATGTAATTAACATGAAATGCTAATTTATGAATAAATTATCTATTGAGGCTAGAAGTTATACCTATTTGTTTGTGTGATATGAAGGTCGGCGTTTCTGATTATGCTCATAAGAGTGCCTTGTGGTTTTGTTGTCACTACCCGAGTTCTCGATGCGAGGACGTGCTATAACTTGGATTACTTAAATTTGTATGGCGGGTGTCATCGATAAAGCAGAAGTCGCTTACCCTTCCGGAACACCTGGTCTTATTCTCCTTGTACTTTTTCAAAGGTATCCATGTAGATTTTCACTTTGGTTATATTTTGCCCAAGTTTTATCGATTTAGAGTTCGAATTATGATTGTGTTTATACTTCAGCATTCTCTTGTTGTTTATTGTATTGTAAAATTATTCTAAAAAGGATTTTTAAGCATTTTTGTTTTTTTATTTATTGTTTTGTTTTCACATAGGGAAATGTAGGTATTATGTAGCCGACCGACATGAATTCATCCATGTAGAAACATTTAATGATTGATTGTAATGTGGACAACGGACGATCCGTGATATGTGATGACAGATATATTTGTGTACCATTGTTTCATTATACCAGACCTCCATCAGTTCCGTGGCCCATATTTACTCTCTAAGCGGTATATCCTTCTTAATGTCTATAAGGTACCACTTTGAAATAGTTTAAAACTTGTCTTTTCTATCTTGTCTTTCGCTTTCTATTCTTGATCGTTAAACTTCGCCTGCTTTGTTACCACCTCACCTTCACTGACATTGCGGAATGTCGCCGATACGGTTAAGGCAATGGGTTCTGCCATAAGGTTTTGTTCGGGTTATACTAAAGTCCTAAAAAAATGCAAAGCAAATGTAAATATATTTCAATACATACGAAAAACATATATATCTTAACGTGAAAAAACGAATAGTATTTCAACACACAGGATAAATGTAATACATTTCAAAACATGGGAGGACACCTATTACACTTCAAACATAGGGAACGCTTATTTCAACTTAACACAAGTAAAACATTTCAATACATAGGGAAAGTTTTGTTTGTTTGTTTGGGGTTTAACGTCCTCGCAACAGCCAGGGTAATAGGAAGACGGGATAGGGGAAGACAACACCGGATATACGATATACTTAGTGTATGAATAAAGGTATCATAATTGGTCGGCGTTATAATATTGAGGGGAACGCTCGGGAAGGGAGTTACCCGGATTGAGATGATTGTGTATATCCGTGAGGAGTTTGATTAAACGTTACAAGCACCACCGTTTCAAGAGCAGTAATGAGGTCGGTATAAATATATCATGATATCAGGCAGTTGAGATTAACACCCCGAACGAGGCTAGATTTGGTTCAGTAATGATGGGACTATCGTGGGAGGTTCGATGCCACGATCAGGTCAGATATCCAGGCGTAGGGCTTTTAAACCTGTTTATCTGGTTTATTTACCAAAATGACATCATCGAACCAGTGGGACCCAAACTGATATCGCCGAAGTATTTGTATATGGTGAGGGTCTATATGGTAAATAAAGGGGTCTAAGGTCATTTCGTGTTCATTTTAAAGGAGAGGTACAGGAATAGATTGATTTTCACTAAAATAATAAGAAAATATTTATTTCAGAAATGTTTTATGGGCCCATCAGCATTAACATATAGGACATTTAATGCAAACGACACCATGCAAGAACGGTTCCATCACAATACTAAGACGTTGTTTGAATATTCAGATTTCCCCTACAAATGTTAAATCTTTAACGTCCTTAACTGTGACGTTAACATACCATGAGGTCATGTCTATTATTTTAACACTGACGTCACAGACGGGTCATTACTTGAGGTGATACCTAAAACTAATACTTAAGTACACTGAGCGTCCATTGTAACCAAACAGTACTATATATGGGAATCGATTTGAGTCAAGGCTGGTGGAAACTGCATATGTCGCTGATATTTGGCGTAAAACTGTACAAAGCAGCCTAACATTTTCTGTGTATAGATAGGCACATTTTAAAGGCGGCTTCGAAAAAATGTAAAAAGAATTTCGATAAAATAAATGAAAATATGCGTCTTTGTGAGAGGAGCTTATAATTTGTTGACCCTATTTATTATCTTCATATGAATAGAACATGTGTTCACAGTGTTTTACGTTCAAGTGTTAGCTTAACTTTTTTATGAAAAAATGTCGAGGCACATCAAGTTTTATAATATTCCATACACATGTTTCAACATCCTGTCCTGTTGTCCCGCACCAAACGTGAGTTTAGTCAGCCGGAAGTAATAGCCTACTTCACGACTGATTTCCGTTTTCGTATATCCGGATTTACCTCCATTCAATTTCAGCAATAGCGGTGTAAACACTAATGGTGCGTGTTCGACATTTAATCCCAGTGATCACTGGTGTCGATAAATTTATACATTTATTTCTGTAGTCCACAGAGAGAAGATGTTTTATCTTGTTAAGGATCAGTGGTGTTCAATAAATTAACCCGAATTATTGTATTATTAAATCTATATACCACTGGAGGATTTCATTTATGAATGAACATGTCTCGTCCTTCGTGGGTGTAGTTGAATGAACGACATGACGCCAACAAAATTCGAACATTGTACGAGTGGGTGTGTGTGAGTGAAACCAAATACAGAATACATTATTGGGATATATGTTATTTGTATTCAGCATCATCAACATCATCAACATCATCAGCATCATCAACATCATCAACATCATCAGCATCATCAATGCACGAAAGGCAGCTGTATGGTGCTGTGTTAATGGGGTTCTTTTGCATTCTGTACTAAATTTTTAAAATTACAATGACCTGTGTGCGTGTGTGTGTGTGTGTGTGTGTGTGTTACGGTCATCTTTCTAAATTACCTGCACCTTTTTCAGTTGGTTATGAACTAGTGAAGTTAACCATAGTCGTTAAACACGCACAAACACACCGTGACATGGTGTACGAGCTTTACATACAAATGTACCTACCATGCCAATAAACCACCGTGTGTTTTTGTGCACTTATCGAGAGAACAACGGCGGAGAACGTATTATACGTGTTTCTGTGCACTCATCGAGAGAACAACGGCGGAGAACGTAT
>JAUMHH010211192.1:11535-27896 GCA_032359455.1 Chlamys rubida | reverse complement strand
GTTTACCGGAGTAATGGTAATTATCCCCCTGGTCGGTAGGATCTTACAGTAAATAGAAGCAGTTTACCGGAGTAATGATAATAATCCCCCTAGTCGGTAGGATCTTACAGTAAATAGAAGCAGTTTACCGGAGTAATGGTAATTATCCCCCTGGTCGGTAGGATCTTACAGTAAATAGAAGCAGTTTACCGGAGTAATGATAATAATCCCCCTAGTCGGTAGGATCTTACAGTAAATAGAAGCAGTTTACCGGAGTAATGGTAATTATCCCCCTGGTCGGTAGGATCTTACAGTAAATAGAAGCAGTTTACCGGAGTAATGGTAATTATCCCCCTGGTTGGGCTCCTACCAAGTAATGCTATATATATATGGATTTATGGTGATGCTCCTTTCAATATTTGATGACCAAATACTGGCCTACATGATAAATGTGGGTAGGGCTGACAACTGATCCCAATCTACATATACCTACGTGTGTATACAGGTTACACCAGTGGGGCTCCCAAACACAAGTAGGTATACAGACTGCCTACATAGTTACATATGGCCTTTCCCCACGGCCAGGACTGTAACAATCATAGATCACAAAAACGCACTGCCCCCATGTGTTCATAGTGAATTTATAAATCAAATAATGATTGTCAATAGTACATGAAACTATTGATGTGTTCAATCATTTTAAAATATGAAGCTTTTATATGTCGCACTAGAACATGTATGCATGCTTCCTTGGTTGAATATTCAGTATTAGCTTTAGTGACATTACCTTACAAAAGCTATGATAATAAGGAATAATTCAGAATGCAAACGAAAATCATATTTTGGTAGTTTGATGAATCTATTTAGCATAAAGTATCTCAAATAGAAGTTGTAGAATCAATTATTTGACAAATTTGATTACATTTTGTATGTACTCCAGACTAAACTGGTTGTATAGTTCTCTGGACACAGAAGTAAAACTATCACCACAGTATAAATTGGCTGTAACTGAGTAGGACTAAAACTGCAGCAATTTCTTCAGTAGTGTTACTCATATTAAATTTTTAACTAAAACTATTCATGTTTTTATTTTCACATAAAATATATTAGAAAATGTCTTAAGTCTTCATCAAATTGAAGATTTTAAGATTTTCTTAATGATAGCCTTATCGAGACCTAGTGTTCAGGACAAGTCTGCACACAAAGCACATGTACACATGTAAAGTTACAGCTCCCCTGTAGAGTAGACATATGGCAGCCTTTATAATTACATCAACATATTATTGAGCACGCTGCACTCCAGCAGTGCAGACACATATGAGAAAATGCTTACATCACACACACAATTCTATACATAATTCAACATCTACCAACACAATCAGTACAGTTACAGAGTGGTGACCTTACAACCTTGACCTGACCCCTCCATCATCACATGACTGAGCCGACAGTGTGTTAAGGACCTTATGTAAACTGGAGCACATGTAGCGGTGGTGGGACTGTGGCACACCACTATGGTGAAGAGATGTGTGTTCCAGGGAGTACTCCTGACATTTTGTACAGGTAGGCAGAAAGCTAGAGGATGGCATGTGTGTGTAGGGATGTCTGTGACTGTGTATGCTCTCATTACAAAGTACTGCTACTCGGTACAGCTCACCGGTAGTATGTACATGTGTATATGTGGCTCATGTTTATTGTACCAAGTAGATACCAGGAAAGCAAATGTATATCACACATTATCAGGTAAAAGTCAACAAGGATAGGTACCAGATAGATAGTGTATATCTAAACAAACAATAGAAAGGACATTTGTATATCTATCTCCATCAACAGAGACTGGTTAGGATAACTCTATCCTCATGAGAGGAGGGGGGGGGGGCAGGGTTCAGGTTCCTCTTATAAGTTTCAAACTGTTTTTATGGATTTTAATATCTGACATCGTACATCGTAAATAACTATATTTCATTTTATTTGAGGCCTGATTCTTGAGTTTGTTCAATATTGATGTTATCTGACGTGTTGTCTGACAAAGAAAGGCTGCAAACTTCTGAATAGTGTATGCAGTTTGGGTGATTAGAGCATCATCTGCTCTCTACAACTTCCACTCAGGTAGAATACAGAGCTGAGTAGAATACAGAGATCTGATCAATGTCTACAACGTCCACTCAGGTAGAATACAGAGCTGAGTAGAATAGAGAGATCTGATCAATGTTGAGTGCCTGGCCACTTCGTCTCTCTGTAGTAGACCACTCAACACTTGTCTATGTACTTTCCCTGCCCAGAATACCTGTAGATGTAAGAAATCATCTTTCCAATCCTTATATTTGACAAGCTATGTAGGGACAGGAGTAGCTTTAGGATATTACATGTTGTCTGTGAGAGGATTTACATGTCCTCTACAGCAAATGTCCACTCATGCACCTCCCCGACAGCTTATCTCCAAGCAAATGATTTCCTGTATATATTTTCAGATGTGTAGTGCTTTGAACCCTTATGTACCATAACATATGATGGGGCATGTTAACCACATCACAGGCTGGGGACCACTTCCTCTGTAATGTACACAGGCCTGTCATCAAAACACATACATACAGTACCTATACTAACAACTGATGTAGCCCTTCTTACACAAGATATCAAAAGTCAAAAAGCCCCTACAGAAGTGACAGCCCTAACTGAGACCGGGGATATCAGTAATTTAGCCCCTACGAAGACAGAATATAATTGATTTAGCCCCTACTAAGACAGGGCACCATTGATATAGCCCCTACTAAGACAGGACGCCATTGATATAGCCCCTACTAAGACAGGACGCCATTGATATAGCCCCTATTAAGACAGGACGCCATTGATTTAGCCCCTACTAAGACAGGATGCCATTGATATAGCCCCTACTAAGACAGGACGCCATTGATAAAGCCCATATTAAGACTGGGGACACCAGTTAGTAAACTGTTTAATGTAGCCCCTTATAGTCATCAGACATAAGAAAACAGTAAAATTAGCCCCAAACCATGAGTCAACTGAACTAGATATGGGGCTAGGAGAACACTGTATTCCTGTACCAGACAATTACAAATATATGTAATTACTACAAGTTATACAAAATAAACACGTTGCTCCCTGAGTAACCCTACCATGGAATCACAAATAATGAGATGAATGTTTGTTCGCTTTCTATGGTAAACACATCTACAAAGTCGTTTCATCACGTTGTTCACCTGTCTCCTACCAACGGACTCATGTGCTCCAGTGAGTTAATCAGCCTTAGCTGTTAATTACATTCCAGCAGCACGTGGCCCTTACACAAGTTCTTCAGCCGTTAACATTACCACTGATTCTATCACAGTCTGTGTCTCCTAGCATCTTCCCCTGACATACGACAACACTTTTTTACAGAGCCTTAAATGTCAAACACCCAAGGCACTTTTAAATAACACTCCAAGATAACAAAAACTAGCAATCTTTTCATTGGTATGGCTATGACGCATCAGAGACATTGTTCCAGATATAACAAGGGTAACTGACTGATTCAGTGCCTGTGTGTCGATATGGACCAAACAATACATCCATTTGTTCCAAGTAAATTGTCTTTGTTAGCTAACTGAGTTTCAATGAGTTTGTATCACATATTCTTTGTATAAAAGTGTCTCGGTATACAGATCAAGATATTTGAATTACTTAGTGTTTAATTAATGTGTTTAATTAATTAGTGTTTAATTAATGTGAAAATCCTCTTTACCCTCAATACTACACTGCTAACATAATTTAACACAACAGTAGGCATTCCATCTCCACTCAACTTTCACCACCGATTTCATTAGTCTTACAGAATACTGAAATGTAATTAGAGAAAAAATGTCAGCGTTGACCGTCCCACTGTCGTTCTCTGTAAAGTCACTGGACGTGGGTCCAAACCTCCCCCCCCCCCCAGTGTAGGCATCAAACATTCCACTTCCAAACATTCCACATCCAAACCTCACACCCCCAGTGTAGGCATCGAACATTTATTATAGATTTACTGATGCCCAAGATCAATAGCGACCTCACTAAACCTGTAGCACTTACAGCCTTATACATCTTCATACTGTACAGCCGCAATCTTTGGCAGTCACAATATTTGACTATTTCACTCAACTGACAACTGACAGTCAGTACTTACCAATTTCAAAATTGGCGATCTGTCATATGCGCTAGACTAGACCTGCTATACCGTATAATGTAACAACAATAACGTTAACTTATACCTTGTGTATGAAGAATAGAACTGGAACCACATTGTTGGAAATTGTCTGTCAAATATTTGGATTGAACAGGTCCTAGATGCTTTAGGAGAGAAAACAATATATAGACTATCTACAGACATATTTATATAAATGATACTGTATCAGGCATCAATCTTTAGGTAAATATTGATCAATAGTGCAACAGTAGACTGGAACGATACTATTACAATGGTAGTCAATAGTACAACCTATTAAACGTAATGTCTCCTGGGTCAGCCTCCCAGTAAACAGTGCTACACAGCATTCCCTACGGTCACTATAATGATATCTAGGTTTATAGGGCCATTAATAATGAATTTCTGGTCATCATCAGTGACCAGGTATACTGTCCAAAGTAGGGCGAACAAACCCTGTATTCTACAAACAAGTACCATATCTACACAAACAACACTAGATAAGGCTGGAGCTTGTGTAGTCGACCTGTACACAGATAGCATCACACAGCCAGACATCGTCTGATGTCAACCAATCTTTCAAACAAGTTTATAATTCACACTCACCGACAAATCAGTTAACTGAATTAAGGTGACATGCTTATAGTACAGTTGTTTGATTTCACATGATCAAACTTTCACAGAACTGTATCTGGACTGGACTTGTTTTTTTTATTCCAACCGCCACTGTTTACTTTGATTTTGCTATGGTTCAGAATTCAGATTCTGACCATGATTACAGTGAAAATAAAAACCTCACAAAAAATTAACTGCTTTATATAGAATTTCAAGACTTTCACTTAAAATTTTCGTGACAACATATGTATTTCATAATGTATTAGAAACATTAAATGTTTGATAGATTCCTCAAAAAGAACAAAATAAAGATATATATATATCTGGTGAATTAATAGGTTTATATAAGTTATATAAAAAGTAGATATGTTTTACTATCATTCTCTAGATGTGAACAGGGCATATATCTGTAAGTGTCAACATTTAAGGTAAAGTTTAAGATTTGCAGAACCATGTAATAACTTACCACTAAAACAAGGTAAATCATTTGAGTGAGAGGGGAGTCTAACCTGCCTATGTTAGCACACTGATTCATCCGATAACCTAGAGACAGTGATGTCATCAACAAGAATGTGCTGATGTACAAAGTGATATACCAAACTTATATAACATTGAATTTATTGTTGTCGTACAAATAAGATTTCAAAATGCGTGAAATACTTATATCTAATAATATTTCATGGGCAGTTTTCAAATATATATTGACAATTTCAAGCTCTATTTTTCCTATCTTATAAGTCGGTGATAAAATGGCACTCCTGTTGTACATGTAAGTGTAGTCCCCAGTTACTGTAACATGGATCCTGCTGTAACACAGATCAACGATGTTCTTGAGGCATATGGCTATACAATTAACATCAGCTGTAGAGGCAGGTACAAACTAACCAGGACAAAGCTTTTAATGGGAAACACATGCTTCAGATAGTAAATATCGCAAACAAATATTATCGTTCCTCTCAAAATTTATTTACAGAGATGAAGATGGTGTGTCAAACACGTTTTTGATAAATGTTGTTAATGAATAACAGAGGAAGTGGAAAATCATGTTAGATACCGGAATATCTCGCCCATAAAAAACAAGTTTCATAGCAACAAAAAGAATATGCATCCACTGGCGGTGGACGGAGGGCCTGATTACTAATTAGACTACGGTTATATTGGTATCTCTGATGGAGATCCTTACATCATGTGCACCACCAAGCATGTTATGAAGTACAGGGTGGAACCAGACTAACTTCACTAGGCCATTATTGATTTTATATAAAGGTTATGTATGTATGGTTACTGTAGGGTTGCTACCCACATTTAAGGTCATTTAGTCTACAAGGTGGCACTTATCCTAAACAGTGCTTTATCTATGGAACTAGAGCCCTATCACAGGAAGCTCCGGTTCTACAGTTTGTTACTTAATGACGATGGACTTTGTTTTATGTGTAACGCGCCTATTCAGGCTTGAACAGCTCCTGGGCCAGCAGGGAAAGGGGAGATAACTACATCCAGCTGTGTTAACAATGGGAATCAGATTGGCCAACACCATCCCCTACCAGTGGTAGGTTTGGGATAAATGTCTGACAATCAAATCCTGCCAGTGGTAGGTTTGGGATAAATGTCTGACAATCAAATCCTTACTTACTCAGTTCTGTTAATAGCAATTTTGCTATTAACAAATCAATTACAGATACCTTTTTTTTAAGAATGATAGAAATTGTTTTTGTGGTTCTGAAATCAGTTATTTAAAAGTAGTGGACTGGATGTCATGGACGTATATGAATAATTCTTGTTTGTTCATACATGTTCAATATAAGGACCCTGTTCAGGAAATCATTATTTTGTTCTAAATATTTATAAAAGGCCCTTGTAGGGGATGTCAATGTGTTGTTCTAAATTTTTTTAATAGTTTTTTATTAAATGTTATAATAGACCCTTGTAGGGGAGGTCAATGTTTTTTTTATTAAATGTTTATAATAGACCCTTGTAGCGGAGGTCAATGTTTTTTTTATTAAATGTTTATAATAGACCCTTGTAGCGGAGGTCAATGTTGTTTTTTTTATTATTAATAAATTGATTAATGCAAGATTTGAAAGTTAATACCTTTTTTTGAAAAAGGGGAAAATATGCGCTGTAGGCATGACCAGTCCAGCGAGGGCCGCATGCCAGAGCCAAGGGGAGAGAACGAGATGGGGGCATTGAAAACATGAATACTGGGAAAATAAAATAAATCACTCAGTCGTCCAACTGACGAAAAATGAAAACAAAATGGAACAAAGACAGGTATTCATGTGGTAGTATTTTAGCTAACGGTACAAGTGGGGGAATTTTTGAACTGAAATAGGAGAAAATAATGCTGAAATAGAGGGAAATAATGTCGAAATTGGAGAGGGGAATTGGCCCATATTCGTCCATAAATAAGGCCTATATATATCCATAGAGGATGTCAATGTTTTACTATTAAAGCTGGTGGGGATGTCAATGTTTTGCTATTAAAGCTGGTGGGGATGTCAATGTTTTACTATTAAAGCTGGTGGGGATGTCAATGTTTACTATTAAAGCTGGTGAGGATGTCAATGTTTTACTGTTAAAGCTGGTGGGGATGTCAATGTTTTGCTATAAAGCTGGTGAGGATGTCAATGTTTTACTATTAAAGCTGGTGAGGATGTCAATGTTTTGCTATTAAAGCTGGTGGGGATGTCAATGTTTTGCTATTAAAGCTGATGAGGATGTCAATGTTTTACTATTAAAGCTGATGAGGATGTCAATGTTTGGCTATTAAAGCTGGTCGGGATGTCAATGTTTTGCTATTAACTACTGAACCTGAGGCTGTGGTAATGTCCATCATATTACAGGACTTATCAGATAAAAGGTCTATCATATTACAGGACTTATCAGATAAAAGGTTATCAGCTATCTGATAGTATGTGTTATCTACCGGGAACAATGTCCATAGGTTATGTAACGCACAACACATCAATACCATCCTCCACACAGTACTGTCAATAAGTCAGATGGACTTTCAACTCGTACAGAATATTACAAGTGAATCTACGTTCCACATTTTCAGGGAGTATCCAACCTTCCTGAGGATCTACTGTTGATAGTACACTTGGTTGATGTCACAGCCTGGTATGTTCTAGTGTATGAACAAGCATCGTGGGAAAATGTCTATAAAATAGGTCAAGTTGCAGCATATTGATATGTTCATACACGACTAGTGAATATTTATATTGGTTTTAAATGCAGCCACCATCTCTCCTATGACGCCATATGTGTAAACACTCATACACTGGGATAGAAAGTCAGTAATTCTTCGCCTTCTAGGTAATTATCTTATCTATACCAAGCTATTAAGTAATATTACAAAATGTTACCTACTAAATTTTAAATTGAAACAGACTTATCTCTTTATGAACTGCTAAGTCCCTGCATGATCAAAATTATCAAAGTTTTTTTTTTCGTTTAAAAATCATCTCGGAACCGTGAAACATTTCCATCCTTCATATCCAATTGAATTCAGTCATTGAAAGTATCATCTGATAACCTGCTTTTGAAAAACTGCAAAACCAGTTAAATTTCCCCTCCCCCTGCTATAAGATAAGTTGTGTAGGTGTCAATCTTTATAAGCATTAGGAGCTCATTGATTACTGAACTATGTCAGTCTCTGTAGAAAATATGAAATCCATAGAATTATTATTTACTTAATGTCTCTTGTTCTTTCAACCATCTGTCTCTGCCTCAGATTCGTAAAACATACTTTTTCTCCGATAAATGAGAGGATACGACCTTGGTCTACTTGTACTAACAATTGACAGTAACCTGGTCTGCATAGGATCTACCAACGACTGGATCTATAAAATATCTTTAAAATACAAAAAGAGAAATCAATTGTGTAAATAGACTACTAATGACTTAGACCCTTTACAATATAAATGCCTTGTGTTACTGACAGTGGTGAAGCTTCAGTAGGTTTATAACAGCAGGCATACCAAACTGTGAACTTAGCCATCTCTCCCATGGTGAGAAAACAGGACAGCATCCTGGAGATCAGACTAGATAACACTTCATGGACTTACTAGCCACCATCAGTTTCAGTTTAAATTGTAGAAGACAATGTGTTATTTGCAACTTGTTGGATTTGCTAAGATGTCAATGGTAACTATTATAAACATTGAGCCGCATTTTAATTTATTATCTTTTTTTCAGCTTTGCTGGTAGGTTTTCTTAGGTTTGACTAGAAGTATGATAAATGACTACAGAGAAAATCTTGACAACTCTCAAACTTGGGTCCATATAGAAGCTTACTATGTTAACTCTTATTAAAAAAAAGTGCATGTATTGAACAAACACATTTTGAAATCAATCATTTAATTTATAGGTATAAATACAAATTGGTTTCCTAATGATTGAACTGTATGACTGTTAGGTTAAATTATTTAGACCTGACATCAAACAGAAACAGAACTATGTCCTCTGTCCACTGCTACCGTATATATGGTAAACAATGATTGTTTTGATCTTATTCACTCAGTAACTTGAGGTTATTGCTGGCCATCTAGCTACTTGCTGGTAGTCTCCAGGTTATATAGATGGTGCTTCACTAATACCCGTACACAAACAGTAGTTGACACCGAGGGCCTACAGACAATTATCTTAACATGGCCCTTCACTCATCAGAACTTTACCATTAAGGAAGTCTTCAAATGAACTATTGGGCGCAGAATACTACATCTCTGTTATATATATTTTTATTAGCACAAATAATCATTTTCCGTTCTCCTCTGTATTTTTCAGAGTTGTAACCCCTAGCGATGTGAGGCAGTGAGTGTGCCGGTGACATGGTTGAGACACGTTCAGGCCCTGCCAGTTGGTGAGGACGTCGCCATGGAGTGGTACAAGGCACACTTGAGCAGCGTATTGTGGCAGGCGATGGCCTTGCTGCTGCTGTCTCCCTACTCCACACAGCTGTGTCCAGACCAATGTCAGTGCCATGGTAACAACAGTTCAGGGCAGGTCAAGGTCAGTTGTGCTGACCTCTCCCTCACAGCTGTCCCCATGGGTCTTCCACAAAATACCACCATTTTGAATCTCCACGGTAACCTCATTTCTAATCTGAGCCAGGACAACCTAGACAAACTTCCAGAAGGACTCACAGAAATTGACCTTGGCCATAATAGAATTACAGAAGTTGGTGAACATTTTCTTCAGAATTTGAAACAGCTGACAAAATTGTCATTGGACTCTAATCAAATCCAAGTAATACAACCAGGAGCCTTCCAGCATCTTCACAGTCTAAGGAGTCTAAACCTAGCCAAAAACCAAATGGAAATGCTGCAGGCAGAGCTTTTCTTTGGACTTACTGAGCTACGCCTGCTGAATCTTAGTGAAAACTTTGTATCAACTATAGAGAACAGTACATTCCGTGAACTTGACTCCCTGATGACGTTGGATTTAAGTTTTAACAAGCATCTGTCTCTTACCAACACAAGCCTGTTGGGCTGCAGTGGAGTTCGCACACTATATTTACAAGGAAGTGAACTAGATGCAATAGCAATTCAGGCGTTGGACGGCATGAAGTCTCTCGTTTATCTTGATCTCTCCCGTAACAGTATTCCGTATGTGAACCGATCAACATTCCCAAACCTACAGTCGTTACAACACTTAGTCCTAACTAACAGCAGTATTGGTCAACTAGAGCCAAATGCATTCTATTCTTTTCCTGAACTGGTGAATTTGACGCTTGACCATAATCCATTCAAGGAAATAGTTGGTGGTACATTAGCGGGACTAAGCCATCTGGAGACCCTTTCCATCAGCTCCCTCCCTCACCTCTACTACATATACAGCAAGGCTTTTGATGATTTACCCAGTCTACGAGTTCTGTTGATCCACAACAATCCGCGACTGGCATACCTCCACTACAACTTATTCCACGGCTTACACAGACTTACTTATCTTGATTTGAGCTTTAATAATATCTCTCGTGTTCATGAAAATGTGTACCGTAATTTCAAGAGTGTAACAGTGGATGTCAACGGGAACTACCTCTTGTGTGACTGTGAACTAGATTGGATACTACACACAATATTTTCTTATTCCACTGACCTTCCTGTGACCTTCCAGAATGTGGATAAGCTTAACTGTAGTTTTGAAGACAACTTATCAGATGAATACCCACTGTGGAACCTATCCACCAGTGACTTGGAGTGCCACAACCTATCCACAAACTCTTCACAGAACAACTCTTTACTCTTCTTCCCCATCGGGGAGTCTGCAAACTTATTGTGTGATGTCGAAGGTCATTCCAGTCCAACCATCACATGGATTCTTCCTCACAACAGACAAATTTCCTTTCACAACTCGCATCCACTTATCCACAAGGAACATACAGCTAAATCTGAGATAGATCAGAATATTATGTTACATAAACGTCCCTCGTGGCATAACTCAGGAAGTTACAGATCAGATATCGAGAATCATCCCGACAGGGTTATTGTCCTTCAGGATGGGTCTCTGTATATAGACTACATACTGCGAAATGATGCTGGCCCATACTCCTGTGTTGTTCAAAACTCACGGAGCAAATTTTCCATGCATTTTGTTCTCAGGTTAAACTATGAGATTATCACAGAGGTAAAGATAATGAGTCTATTTGTAGGGCTGGCATGTGCTGTTTCTTTCTTTATGTTGAATTTGATATATGCATTCACATCTGCATTGGCACGCCGTTGCATAAACCAGCGTCGTCGTGACGCCATTTTGAAACTTCTTGAGAATCTAGACCAATACAAGTCATCACAGATGGGTCGACTTCGTGAGAATTATAATGGTCAATTACAGAAGATCAGGGATACATACCACCAGCGTTTAGAGCGAATC
Organism: Chlamys rubida; assembly: GCA_032359455.1. Classification (NCBI taxonomy): domain Eukaryota; kingdom Metazoa; phylum Mollusca; class Bivalvia; order Pectinida; family Pectinidae; genus Chlamys; species Chlamys rubida. The sequence goes on along the minus strand of JAUMHH010211192.1, from coordinate 16,252 downwards.
AGTACTAACTATACCTCCCAGGTGTCCCGCCTCCGACAAGGCGCCACCCACCTACGCGAGGGTGCCTCCAACAAAGTAGGCACTATAAGAGGAAACTATAAATCTGTGCGCGACAACTACAACAGCCAGCTGGGGAAGCTGCGCGATTACAGCTCCCACCAACTGGAGCAACTGCGTGACATGTACAGTAACCAGGTCCTTAAGATACGTGATTATGGTTCACTTCAGCTAGGACGCTTTCATCACAAGTACAAGCTACAGCAAAAACACGTCATCAAGCTGCTGGAGATGATGAATGTGGACAACTGTCGTACTGTGTTTGACACAGAATGTGTTCATGCCGAGTCCATGATACTGGCAGAGCCGAACCTGGACCCAGCAATATTGTCTCCTGGGGACACGATCAGTGTCAGTGATGAGGAATATGTCACAGCAACATCCGAGTCTTCCTCTCGATCTAGTCAGGAACACTTGGCTTGTGCGCACTTACTACAAAAGGAACAGATGTCAGGGGAGATAACTGCATCCACCTCTGGATATTCTCCTGCTTCTGAGGAAATGAATCCGTCATGTTCAGGATACATTCCTGACAAACCTATAGCAGACTATTATGTAGATAGTGAGGGGGGTAGTCAAGACAACAGGCCAGGTATACGTATTGGTCAGGACTCGTCCTATGTCAATATACAAATGATAGATGGTAGTGAGGATTATAACATGGAATATGATGGTGATTATGATGAGGAAGAGGAGGACGCTACTGTGTGAATGTACCTATACAGATATGTATGCATGGAAATGTCTGTCTGGAGATACAGGAAAACTTTTATTTCAGCAATTGCTGTGTAAATAGCTTTAATATTTAAACATAATCAACTGCCAATATATATTTTGAATCATGGTTAAAAAGTGACAAATGACAAGTTGTTTTTTCTTTACAACTGTGTATAACTGAGCCATGAGATAAAGGGTTAAGTTTCACCAAAATAACCTAATTATTACCTTTCTATAGTTACTGTGGGGGCTTTTATGGTCTAAAACTTAAGTTTTGTACAACACCCTGAAATGGATTGTAGCTTTAGAAAAAGATTTGTCCGTTGATACAAATGACAAATACTAATGGTGTGGGGCGAATCAACGATATATAAAGGCTGATTTATAGAAATCAAATATCTATACCAGAAATCATATGAAAATGAGGTATCTTCTTTATCTTCTTTTGTATTTCGTACCAAGGAGATGGGGTAACTGATAGATAGATAGGGTAAAGGGTCATGGAGGTTAGGGAAGGGTCATAGAGAACAGAGAGGGGTCAGTGGACAGGAAGTTATATAGGTAGGGAAGGGTCAGAGAGAACAGAGAGGGGTCAGTGGACAGGAAGTTATATAGGTAGGGAAGGGTCATAGAGAACAGAGAGGGGTCAGTGGACAGGAAGTTATATAGGTAGGGAAGGGTCACAGGAGAGGGTCAATTCTTTAAGTTATATTTTACCTTATCAGAAATAAACATCGAAATGTGTGAGCAATATTAATGTTTGATGTGAATGTTGACTGCGTGCTGTGGATGTTGAACGCGTGATGTGGATGTTGACCATGTGCTGTGGATGTTGACCACCTGATGTGGATGTTGACCACATGATGTGGATGTTGACCACGTGATGTGGATGTTCACTGTGTGATGTGGATGTTGACTGCGTGCAGTGGATGTTGACCACGTGCACGTGCCCACCGTGTTAAAGTTGTCTGTTAAAGCCTTGTTGACTATTTTGTATGCTTGTGCAATAAGAGTGGAATCATCTAGTCATTACACCAGACGATTGCCATAGTAACCAGAAGTTGTCCTCGTTTAGAGATTGCTACACTGACCAATTTGTTTGTCTACTTCTACACTCGTCCATACGTGTTATTTTATATCTACAGTATATGATCTGATGTAGGCTACAGAGTTCAGCATCACAAACACAAGTTAGGCGTTATTGCCAATTGTATGTCTAGTCTTCAATATCTCATTCTTACTTCTCAATTTAAAGCCTTCAAAAATGGGGGGGGGGGGATCTTTATTGTTGAGAAAATGTACATTGCTTATCATTGAAATCACTGTGAATATTAAATTTTGACATTTTTCTTGAATGTTTTAGTGTGAAATGGACTTATGAAGACCTTTTCTACTAGAGTTTCTTATATGTGTATCCACCCTATTTCTCAATAAATTCTTTCTATCAAATTAAATTCATGCACATTTTTTAATTCAAACTTTGTCCAGTATGTGTTCAGCTTGATAAAAGTAATATTTTCTTTGATGTTACTGCATGATGTCTGACAGTGACTTGTAAAAGGTGACATGTTACGACGTAAAATCATATATGTATGCCCTCTACATTTATCAACAATGACAACATATCAAACTAGGGCACGTAGAAAGGCAGAAATAATGAAACAGAAAGAGGAAAAATTACATGATGTCGGGCAATGAGAACTTTCTCATTGGCTGATGGAACTGGAGTAAATTGTAAGCAAGTTCTCTTGAACATGACCTGATATGGATTACTGTCAATGTGATTACATTAATGAACACATTATTTGTAAAAGATCATTTTTAAGAGTTTATTAGGTGTGTTGATTGGTAGTTAATGTTGCACTTGTTACATTTTGTATCTAGTCACTGATATGACCTTGTATCTGATGCTGAATACACAGATTGGATGGTTACTGGTACGACCTGTATCTGATGCTGAATACACAGATTGGATGGTTACTGGTACGACCTGTATCCGTTGTTGATTACACAGCTTTGACCAGTATCTGATGTAGGGGTGCACAATTTAATATTTAGAGTACTACTCCACAGGCATATTTTGAAAAATTTCTCTAGCTTCGACATAAAATCTACCAGCTCACGGCATCAGGCTATTGGAACTACACCCCTGCCTATGCGGGCACGGTCAGACTGGATGTTTATCGTTACGACCCTGTACCTTATGTACAGTTTCTCTATGTGCCAATGTCTTGTTTATTTCAATGTTTTGTCATGTGAAGTGCTTAACTTATTAAACTATTGATGTACAAGTTTGCCTTGTGTCAAATTTTTATTTTAAGACTCCAAAAACTGAAAGATACAGTCATCTTTATAAAATGTATACATGTTACACTTTTTGTCATTTAAAATAAACCTACAGATACAAATAATATCAGCAACATTGATATTCTTTGAGTAAAAGACGAGAGAATTTATAATTTACGTACAAATGTTCAAGTTACTGAGTGTACACTGACAGTTATGGATGGAATTGTAAAACTGAGAACTGTGATGATATGAAGATATGTTGAATGCATATTGAACTTTGTACACCTAATCTATAAACACGTGTTACACCCCTGTATTATTCTAAGTAGGTCAATGTCATTCAATTGAACAAATTTTATTAGTTTATTATTTAATCATGTTTATAAGCTCTTTCCAGAGTAAAATCTTTTTTGGATTAAAATGAATACATGCCAGATCACCAGTATATTTCAATGAAAATCAAAAGTAAATAAAAGTGAAAAAACATACAAAATTTATAACATGCTCTTACCTTTCAAATTGAATGTGCATTAGAGTGAAACAATTCATTTGATTTAGAAGTAGAGGAGTAAAGTACACCAATGGTTGTTAGGCTGTAAGAAGTCCACTTAGAATGGTCTACTTTAACATTTATAAGACAAGGTATCTGTTTCAGGATTTATTTACTAAACGCAAACAAAACAATGTAGCCCTGTAAGTGTTCAGTCACTTGACAGTGCTATCGGATAAAAACACTCCACAGACACATAGCTTTCCCAGGGCCTTAACTTCAATTCATGACCATGCCTGATACTATTTAAAGCAATAGTACACAGCAGTAAGATAGTTTTTTTTATTTAATTAAAACTGAATTACCTATAATTATGAACAAAACCGTCATGGATTTATTAACTCACTCACCCCTGAAGTTTCATAATGAACTATTCCAACCTTTGAATTGGAAGAGGTCTTCAGGGGTGAATGGGTTAAAACACTTTATTTTAAAATTACAAAATATAACATGATATGCATGTTTGATTCATTTGTGACACAATTTTGGAGCTTTTACAGTATACATATTCTTTGTTTTGTGTTGATTGTCGAGGGTATACACATTGTATTTTTTTTATATTGTTTGGAACTACCGGTATGTTTCATTAGCAAAATAATGTGATTGCTAACTGATCAAAGGTTTCTGCTCATGACACTGTATCATAGAATAATGGATAATTGTCTATCCTAAAAAATCTACAGGAACAAGGCAACGTATTGCAAGCAACCCATAGTCTGCCTCCTCTGGATAAACGTTGATAAATGAGCAAAGGGCCACAACTCTGTAAATAATTGGGCATGAGACCAAATTTCAATAAATGACAATTGACCGCCCCAAGATGTACACTCATACAAAATCTGACAATTGTATGTGATAAGAGTATGAGACATGACAATGTGACACAGTGAACAAAGAGCTATAATGTTATAAAGAAGGGCACAAGACCCCATTTTAGTACCTTACACTCTGGGAGTGTAAAACTCCACTAGCCGATACTCAGGTCTATCATATTTTTAGCCTGGGCTAGTGAAAGTCACAGGAATACTAGCCTGGGCTAGTGAAAGTCACAGGAATACTAGCCTGGGCTAGTGAAAGTCACAGGAATACTAGCCTGGGCTAGTG
>JAUMHH010211192.1:0-11435 GCA_032359455.1 Chlamys rubida | reverse complement strand
TCACAGGAATACTAGCCTGGGCTAGTGAAAGTCACAGGAATACTAGCCTGGGCTAGTGAAAGTCACAGGAATACTAGAATATTTTAACTGACACTGATGCTACTGTTCAATTCTATCATTTTGAGGTAACCTAAAAAACTGTTGGTAATTTTAACAAAACAAACTATATTGAACTAAATTACAATTGTGCCAATTGGAAGTTTCTGCATATTGGTTTGTATTGCATATTTTGTAGGTGCACAAATTCATCAATGCACTAATCTGTTAAAATTCAATAATATGCAGAAATTTGAGTGCGCTAAAATATGTACAGCAGAGATCATATAACTGCTCTGTATTCATTCAATACACTTGAACAGTGCCATTCTGGGGATGGAAATTGTCTTAAAAACACACTAGACAACTTCTAGAAATAGATTAATGTGGAACACAAAAAATCTGAAATATAATGATAGGCATTGGAGATGTATTTTCTGTCAACCCTGGGGTTGGACTTTTTAGAGAAAGTGCCCTCCTCATTACACCAAATACAGTATACTATAACTAGGTACACACACACTTTAGGTAAGAACCATGCTGACTGACCTTCAGAGCTGTCCTATTCCACACGGTGACCTCGTGACCCGACCTCAATAGATTCATCACCATGCCTTGTCCCATTATCCCGAGGCCTAGGAAGCCTATCCTTGACGGTGTAGGGATGACTGTTTTAGCTGCAGTTCGTGTTGTCAACAGTGTCTCCTCAATCTGAGTTCCTGCTGATGACATGGGGTTATTGATACCTGAGGCATCAGGTGAGGCATGAGAACCCCTACCTGGAGAGTCCTTCTGTGAGGATAGCACCATGTTCTCCTCAGCCCGCTGTAAGGCAACATAACAATGGAGAATGAGCAATGATTTTACTGGTATTTCTTTTCATCTTCAAGTAGTAATATGTTATGTAAATATTTCCCTCTACCAGATAACCACTTGGAGGACTCATCAGTCAATACTTACCCTGTGAAAATGGATAACACAAGCAGTTTTTTCTAGCCAAGGTAATTTTGTCAACAGTAGCAAAGTTCACACAAAATTAAAAATATTCCACTTATCTATCTATCGTACATCAAAACTGTTTCTAAATCTGGATGATTTAATCATTTTTATCAATCAAGTAAAAAATTACTCAAATGGATTCATGAGCGAAATCCAATGACCTATTTCTTTGTATAGGTAAGAATATCCTCCCAAGCGTGACGTCAGGGGAGATAAATCTTACAGCTAATACAGTTACCTTGCTAGTAAACGTTTTGATAAGTGGCAATCCATTAAAATGACAGAATGCTTATATTTTTATTTAGTCTGATTGAGAGTTTTACATCATCTTGAAAAACAATCAACAAATTTTCTTGTGATCTCCTTATTATGGCAGTACAGTCAAACTTCCATAAATCGAACTTTGAAGATTTCCATTTCTTGACATGTCAAACTTACGGTAAAGTCTGGATTTTTTGCCTTATATAACACTACTAATATTCCATTCATGAATCAAACTTGTATGAGTCAAATTTCTTGCTGTTTCAAAGTATAAGCAAGGTGATTCGTTATGAAAACATTGAAAAGAGGCCCAATGGGCCTGAATCACTCACCTGGTATTAATCTCACACTTGTAATCTTAAAAGTGGACTAATATACAGTTACAGGCAAAATATGTGTTCGATTCATTAGAATCTATTAAATGATTTAAACATATGAAGCATGTGACCTTGAAAGTCGAACAAGGACATTAAGTAGAACAGAGTTTATAGCCTTCCGTCCCAGCATGCTTCTGGCCAAATATCATTACCCTGGACCTTTTGAATATTCAGAACAAGTCATTTAAAGATTAAAACATATTTTATCACTGTGACCTTGAATATGAGTGAAGGTCATTCATTTGAACAAACTTTGTAGCCCTTGATTCCAGCATGCTACTGGCCAAATATCATCATCCAAGGCCTTTTGGTTATTGATAAGAAGTTGTTTAAAGGTTTTTAACATATTTGACCCCTGTGACCTTGAAAATGGGTGAAGGTCATTTGTTCGAACAAATGTGACAGCCCTTCATCCCAGCATGCTACTGGCTAAATAGCATCATCCTAGGCCTCTTGGTTATTGAGAAGAAGTTGTTAAAAGGTTTTGAACATATTTGACCCCTGTGACATTGACTTCAAGTCAATGTCATTCATTTGAACAAACTCGATAGCCCTTCATCCCAGCGTGCTACTGGTCAAATAGAATCACACTGGGTCTATTGGTTATTCAGAAGAAGTCGTTAAAGATTTTAACTTTTTTGACCCCTGTGACATTGAATATAAGTCAAGTTTGTTCATTTGAACAAAATTGGTAGCCCTTCATAACATCATGCTACTGTCCAAATAGCATCATCCTAGGTCTTTTGGTTATTCAGAAGAAGTTGTTTAAAGAACTTCTCATAAAGTTGTTTAAAGGTTTTAAATATATTTGACCCCTGTGACCTTAACTATTTGTCAAGGTCATTCATTTGAACAAACTTAGTAGGCCTTCATCACATCATGTAACTGGCCAAATATCATTATCCTAGGCCTCTTAGTTATTCAGAAGAAGTTGTTTAAAGATTTTTTAAGACAATTGACCCATGTGACCTTGAAAATGGATGAAGGTCATTCATTTGAACAAACTTGGTAGCCCTTCATCCCAGCATGCTACTGACAAAATATCATCACCTTGGGTATTTTGGGCCAGGTGAGCTAATAAAAATTAAATCAACTTTTATTGACAACAGTGTTTTGAGTAAATATTTAACAGAGCTAGATAGGATAGGATTCGAATCCTACATATATTTTTATACTGTCGCTCTACCCAACTGAGCTACCTGTTCATCAAAAGTAATAACAAATAATAATTCAAGGTTCTTATATATCGCTTTATCATAACCTAGTTTGTAGGTCGTCTCTAAGTGCGCAGTTCACAAATTATTATCCGTGATTATATTTGCAACCAGGTAATATGCTTCCATTTAGGCGCTCACAGCTACCTTTCAGAGGAAAGTATCTCGTTCAAAGATACAACACAGTGCCGTGATGCGTCTCGATCCCACAACATTTCAGTCACAAGCCTGGCGTCCTACCACTATAGACTACCGTGCCTCCTACATGCTTACCATAAGACATGATCACTTAGATGTTTGAAAATGACAATACAAAGGCAGGGATTAATTGATGTGTTTTTATTATAGTAAACCCAGGATACCCGTTGGCAAGACAATGACTACATAAAAATGACAATAACAGCCACACAGTCACACATATCAAACAGTAAACATGGTACACATACAACATATCGTTATCCGTCACTTCCAAAATGTCGTCAATACTAACTACAACAAAACTCTACGTTATCCTGTTACCAATCTTCACCTTTTTCCTAATTTTTCCTTCAAACAATCAAAATTATATTCTACAATTTTTTTTTTCCTGTTCTCATACTTTCTCGAGCAATTTTACATTGTACAGTCCTGTTTTAATCCAGAAATACTGTAACTGTGGTTTTACAGTTTTTATTTTACAACAATTCTAGTTTACATAAGCACTAATTCATTCCAAGCACCACATAATTTTATCCAAATCATCGAAATCTTTGATTTTCTACAAAATCTACAAGTAATACAAAATTTCACCAATGAAATACTCACACACCACACCAGAACAGTCAGTGTTAGGTGTTCCACAGATCAGTGGTATGTCCCTTCACCTGTTGAGTTTACTGTGATATATATATTCTATCCTTTCTTTTAAAGCTTTTAATTAACGCATAGATGCAGGACCTGTGTTTCATTTCCCCAATCATTTACATATTTAGTATTTCATGTCATCAGCCAAAAAACCTAGACATGAGATGATAAAATTCATATTTTGATTGGACAATGAGATACGGTTCCCACAGCTAATTATGCTGACATATCCAGCCCTGAACATGATGATGAAGTCTGGTGAATCAGGTGGGATCAACTATCAATACACACTGCAATTATACCCAAAGTACGTTTACAAACAGCCAGATACATCATCAAATTTGTTTACATCAAAATTGTTTTGTTTTTATATATCATCAAAGGAAAGATACAATTCACACTGACAGTTGAAAAATAAACTGTCATTACAGGACTACGAAATGTTGTACCAGCTGTGATTTCCAATACCACAGGACATACAATGACAAATACCATGCAAATAAGATAATGACTTATACCATTAAATGGCACACATGTCTCTGGTAACTGTTACTACGGACACGGACAATAACAGTGTATATATCGTACAATAACATATAATACCTGTCATAACAGTTAATACTGGAAATGTTCATATGTTTAAAATCTTTTTTCACCACTGTAGACCATAATGGACTCATCCATATCAATGCATGGTAGAGTCTACTAAAGTTACATAGGGGTGAAAAGGGTTAATGATGGGGAAAGTCTTCGTTATTTCGACTTGTTTTTACTTTTTGAAAAAGCGTGTAGGGTGCCCCGGGTTTGATTCCCTGAACAGACGTGAAAATGTATGGAGTTCCCTGCCTGACCGTGTGGGTTTTCTCCGGGTACTCCGGTTTCCTCCCACATTAAGACCCTCTGCACGCTTCCGTCCGGGCAAACGAAGGTGATTAACTTTATTATATTTACAAGTTAGAAAACTTAATTGAGAAATAAAGGAATCTCTACACCACAAGGACGTTTTGTGCGATTTACTGTCTACAGATTTCGGCCTGTTATGCGGCCACCATCAGGACAAAGGTATATTGCTGTTACAGGCCGAAACATGTAGACAGTATATAACTCTGACCTTTTAGTTATTCTGTTAAACTGGAAGTGTTTTCGACAAAGAAAAACGATGCAAAAAATTTCACAACTTACACTACAAATACAGGACACAGTATCCCCCATTACAGGTAAAATGAATTTTTAATATTTAATATTATTCTTGATAATATAATGAAATATACCTTTATAAACCTCTACATGCATCCTACAACAACTTCATACATCTTTACACTTAATCATAACAATACTACATTGTCACCTCAAAGAATCAAAACCAGCAACTCTTACGTCGGTGGAAAGGGAGCTTGAAAATCAATTCACCATAAGAAATGCTTCAAAAATGCTTTAAAATCAGTAAATGTTGAACTGTATATAAAAAAAATAAACATCCTTTACTAATATCAACAGTGTTATGAAGATTACATAGTTCATCAACAATCTTTAGGGCAAAGTTAAATCTATCTACAACCCTGAAAACTGGGATAAGATTGAAACAAATTGAAAGTGAGCAACATATATATCTAACCTCGGTTTCTCTAAACGTCTAAACTGAGAAACATTCCTAGATAAATTCCTCGTAAGGAAATCATTGCTTACGTTATGGAGAGATCATCTTCCCCTTAAAAATATCTGTTAAACCAGCCCCTAGGTTATAATCCAGGTCAGTTTAAAACCAGGCCCCGGTATAATCTATAGGTCTGGCCTTACACATCAACATCAGTTCTATATATTGCTATTCATCAAAAAGAAGCTTTCTGATATTTTACTTCCCAAAATATTCTTGATAAAATTGAATTGTTTTCAACAGCAATAATCAAATACTGTATCGCGGTTATATTTCGCGGGGGTTTTAATTTCGCTATATTCGCGCTTTGACTAATATCTGCAAATTCTAAACACCAGCAAAATTATCGAAAATGTGAACCACTTAAGTGGCCACAACATATTTATGTGTACACAGTAGGTGATTAAGTTATTACAGTTTACTCCTACAAAGGTACATACACATTTGATTTTCTTTTTAGTGAAGTCACTGGCGGATGACGATGCTCAGGATAAGTGTTACCTGTTTCGAGGTTTATCCCGTAAATGATGACACTCGAAATACTTTGCACGATGCATGGGATTCCGGTGCACAGTGAAATTTAATCCCTCCCCCAAATATGTACTGAATACGAAACCGAGAAATATTGACCCCGCGAATTTAAAGTGCTATACAGTATCCATATGAATATATGCATTTTCCTAAATAAGAATCACAAATATCGGTGAAGTATTGAGAGTTGCTGGCCCTGATTGTTACGACTTGACCAGTGACCACTTGACCACTTGACATTCACTCCAAACAACAAGAGACAGTAACAATGTTATAATTAAACAAATAACAGTTTAATGACCAAAATGATACATACACCAAAATATACAAAGGTCAGGCCCAACTACCAAAACACTCTCCACCACGATCCGGGTAGATCACCTAATTACTGAATATTTTCCCACCGTTTTCAAACAGACTACTTGTATGTAAAGACTGTTTTTCAATCCAATTGACTTGTTTTTAGATGTTAAGCAAACTTCTCATGCCTTTATATACATATAAATGAATTACATTTTGGTAGTCGGGCCTAGAAAAATGAAAATATTACATACGAATAAAAAATATGTTCAAATCCAATGGCACATTAGACAATAATATATATAACTTTAAATACATTTACAGTTTAAGTGGCTGCACAATCAAAAATGTTAAAGACAAGCAGCCCAGAACAACCCCCTGAACAACAATATCGGCAGGTTTTCCTATTAACTCATTCACCCCTGAAATTTCATTATGAACTATTCCCACCTTTGAATTGGAAGAGTTCAAATGTGTCTTCAGGGGTGAATGAGTTTAACCAAACCTATTTGGTCAGAATGAAGTTCAGTTAATACATTGTAATTTCGTATACAATAACAACTGTATGGAAGCACATGAGATAAATCCTCTAAACAATTCCTACTCCAACCCCCGTCCCCCATCCCCCCGTACCCCCGTCCCCTGTCCCCCGTACCCCCTCCGATGTCGGCACTCGTCAACTCCGACACCATCCCATATCTAAAACACACTCTGTTCCCTGTACACATGTGAAATCAAACAAGTCTTATTATGAGTTAATGCTTTCATTGGTAGACAAATATCATTTAATCTCTGCACCATGATTTCTTTCTGTAATAATTAACTAATATTATGAGTATACATGAGTATTACAAATCTTCCACTAACAGTAACATATGTAAAATCTCAATAATTAATTCTTAAATGTAAATAATCTACGCTACTTCCTCCGACTACCTGTTAAACGCAGTGATTCATAACAGTGTGAACTTCAGTATCAGTAAAGCTTTCAAAAATTTTGCACCAGTTAACCCTTTCACCACTGTGGACCATAATGGACTCATCCAGATCAATGCATGGTAGAGTCTACTAAAGTTGCATAGGGGTGAAAGGGTTAGTTATAATGTGACATCAAAATCCAATTTCTGTTTTGATAAGTCCAACCTATCCACTGTAAACTAGAAACCACAATATTCCAGCGAGTCATACTAGTCACAATAACAAATACCAGGCGAAACGCACAGATAAATATACTCGAGCACTATAGAACCTTTTGGCATGTGAATTGCAGTGAAATAACGCAAATCAAAACAAATCACAAAATGTTCTTTCACAATTACTTAGGAACACACTCTGTTGTGGTACTCAATTTACATGTGAACAAATTCAAATGTTATTTCAAATGAAACTTTTTTCAAACTCTGCGCACAAATTATAAAGTGATATTGCTGAGAGCATAAAACATTTTATCAGAAGTATTGCTAGGTGTATGTTTCGTCCGTCAAACAATGTCACGAAACACATTTCATCTTCCAAAACCCCCATGGAATGTTATAACAAGGTCAACCACAAACCAGACTAAACAATTAAAGCTCAGTATCTTAACTCCTTCACCCCTGAACTTTCACAATGAACTATTCTAAACTTTGAATTGGAAGAGTTCAAATGTGTTTTCAGGGGTGAATGAGTTAATATTGCAAGAAATTTTCAAATAAATCTACTCAAAATTTACTTTAAAAAAAATGAAAAGCTAAACAATGTAGAAAACGTTTTGACTGTTACATTCCAATGCCACAAACGAGGGATATACCGGGTATGTGGCACTGCAGGACGATTGGACGATTCAGAAAAGAGGCAAACATTATTCTAACATAACAAACGAAGACATTAAAGAAATAGTAAGGAAATACATATCACTTGAAAAATAAATCCTGGTCTGAACAAAATCGGATCTTTTGCAAAACATTTTGACCACAATATACAAAATTGAAATGTTTATACAACATAAAAATGTATTTTTCTGGGTCTAATGACTTCTATATTTTAATTATTTCTTTATTACTCGAAAAAAAAAAAAAAAAAAAAAATCAGAAATTAGTGTCGTTTATTTCTAGCAATCGGTCGTTCAATACAACAAAACGAAGAAAAAAATTAATATGCAAAATGAATCAAATATGATCCACTGACTAGAGACTTTGGCAGCCAAATTCTCAACCATTACTAACAAAACCATATCTCCGTCAAAACGGTCTGACCAACAACTGTCAGCCTGAAGTTTCAGACTGACCTTACCTATGAGCAGTCAACTGACCAGTACAGACAAAGTGGGCTAAAAACTCTCAACTTTGGAAGCTCTAACTGTTTGAGGTATTTCAACAGTGAACCAACTAATAAGGCAAAAAATAAATGGTCCTAAAAATCATTTTAAAACATCAATACACTATTATCATAAATTTAAATAAACTGGGGAACGAAATCATTAACCAAATCCGTGACTTTTTTAACTTTCAACAAATCAGTCAAACTTTGTGAATAATATGCGAAAATCTTGAATTCCCTAATTCGCCCCGAATCCTATTCTGGTCTCAGTATATTTCGCTGCTCTTGAACGCCCAGTTTATTTAAGTGTATTGATGGTCCGGATGACGTTTACATAACAGACTCAAAAGTTTATTTACAATCACGTTTAGTAATTATAATAAATTCTTGAATTGTTTTGACAATAGAACTAAAACAAATGTATACCTGTTTAAACGGTAACTAAAACTAAGCACCTATTTATTATACCTGGTCTACGTTCCGTTTCAATAATAATTCTATCAATAACAAATACTTTCACAATAACACATGATCTTTTTCTTAATTTTAAACATTCAGCACCAATTTGCAACAGACAACATAACTCCTCTTACTTTTGATTAGGTCAAATACATATCTAACGTGCCAATATGCCTTGCAAATATGGCTCAAAATCTATTAAATTTGAACTTTATTAAGCTTTTTCACTCATTGTTACATGTTAAATAAGCTGCTCATGCCTCAGTTTGTCATTAAAACCCATGCCTCATTCTTCAGTGTATTAATTGTACACTCGAGGCTATACAGGTTTTTTTACAAACTTAAATGCCACGGGAGCTACACATCAAAAAATCCAGATCCAAATAAACCGACTAGAGTCTACACAAAATGACTACTGTATTCTAATCAGAAAAATCTACAAAAAACATAAATAAATATCTAACAATAACAAAACCTCTTTGTCTAACATCTGTAAATATCCGTGAGTATGTATACCTTTGACGAGAATTTTAAGCTTTAACAGAAATCACATGTTACCCTGTACGTCAACATAACGACAATGAAATGTATTCTAAAGACTGCGCTTCTTCATACTCTCAAACCAAAAGTGGAAACTTATTGATTATGGTATGCCGCTAACACTACCGACATTTCCGTCTTCTAACTAAAATAAATAAGCACCGTTGTTTTCCATGATTTATAAAAGGTCTACATCGTATAAATTCAATAATTATGCCTTCATTGCTTTCTTTTCACTAGAGAGTTAAAGTATCCATGTACAAGAGATTATTTAAGTATACAAAATCTAACTAATTCTCACCTAAATACTTGTACCAAGTAATGAAACCATATCTAAGATTCATTGGCAAAATTCCAAATGGATCAGAAATCAGTTTTGGAATTGAATGAAATTTCTTATTCTAAATATTGAATATTTTACAAGAAGCTGAAGAAAAAGATTATATTGGTCCTTACAAAATGTGTGAAGTGTTGTAATTTCAACCTTACATGTAAAACGAAGAATTCATTTTATTATTGACTAGCTGTGGTGGTCTACATTCATATTACAAATAAAGTTAATCTGAAGAATTACCGTACCTTTAAGGTCCTTGTATTAACCCTTTCACCACTGTAGATTAAAATGGACACATCCAGATCAATGCATGGTAGAGTCTACTCAAGTTACATAGGGATGAAAGGGTTAAACGTGTGTCGAGTTAGGTAAATTACTGGTACATATGAAACCAGAGAGGACCTAAGGAATCATAGGCAAATCTGAGTACAATGTTACGTGGTCACAGTTCCTTCACTGCGCACACCATGATGTAGTAAGATTATATACATAAAACACTCCTGTTACACTGTTTTATTCTGATCTCAGTGTTCAAAGTATTGTAACCTGAAGGAGATCCCAACTTAAACTTGTGTGGTCAGGTGAAAAGGTATGGGTTCACCTGGTCGGGTACGCAAGTTTTCTTCAGGTACTCCAGCTTCCTCCCACATTAAGATCACCGTGCACACTAACATCTGGACCAACAAGAGTGAATGATTTAAGTCAAAGAAAACTTGTTTCATTGCCTCAACATGTCATTAATAAAATTTGAAATTCTTATAGCCGAAAACTGGAAGAATAATTATAATATTTATGAACATTAATTTCATCTGAATTGTATTTTACCTAAAGTAGTATGTGTAATTGTATTTTCTACATGGATACAGAGCTGAAAGCTGCCTCCATTACAATTCCTAATAAATTAATTGTTGTAAAATAAATAAATTCATATTAAACTTTCAAAATCTTCTGATGCAACTTAAATTGAACAGTTTCTGATTAATTTTCTTTAAACAACTATACCAAACCTCACACAAGTAAATTTCATTATAAATTTCAATAATTTAAAAAAATATTTAATACACATATTCAAAATTAAAGTAAATGTCTTGTTAAGTTAACAATACTTTGAACAGGGAAAGTTTCCAGAGTATTATGGCTTCGTGGTCCTAGTAAAAGAGGTATAGTTTGGTTAGTTTGACGGAGTGTAGAGGAATGGTGAGAATTATTGACGGTGGGTGGACAGATATTATGAAGATATGAACATATTCATTATCTCTTGTTTTAGTTTCTTGTACTCATTTTTGGGATATGTATTAACTGACAGAATGAACAACGAAATTGTTAAAGTAAAACTTTTATAGTACTTTGTTGGTACAGTGTATCCTAAGCATCAAGTAATTACGATGAATGAAGTTCCTTTGGTTTAGTTTTAGAATCACTAATAGTTGTCTATACATTGAAATGTAGATAATATAACTACTCAAAATGGTATGTCATTTGAGATTTTTCAATTTCAAATCATCAATCTCATTTTAACCCTTTCACCCCTAGGTAACTTTAGTAGACTCTACCATACATTTATTTGGATGAGTCCATTATGGTCTACA